>CM040477.1:2812778-2825440 GCA_022758105.1 Pangasianodon gigas
AGTAAACGTATTACCAGCATTTTGCTTGAAGAACACATTAGTTTGAGCAGGCTGAATAGAGTTATCGAGACCCAAACGAGCCACTGCCATCTGCAGAATCGAAAGAATGTCATCGGGAGAAGACTGGCCTGCACTAGATGAATGTACAGACCCACCGCTTGAACCACCAGCAGCAGACAGGCTGGAGAGAGCATCCAGCGGGGGGGCAGGCTGCATGGCAGGATCCACCAACTCTTCATCAAGGAAATGTGAATTAGATGCACTCATGGATAAAACGTCTAAATCGATAGTATTTGGGGGTTGGAAATCAATCTCGTTCACTGAAGTGTTCTCCGTAGGCGCGGCTGATACCACGGGTTGTAAAGACTGAAGAAGACGTTTCATCTCTGCCATCTCTGAAGAGAGAGTAGCAACAGTCTTCGATAGCGAAGTTTCTGTCTGTGGCGACGATTTCTTTTTGGTCGGCGGAGCGCCAGCAGCCGCTGATGTGCGACGTTTTTGAGAGCGCCGTGGCGCTGAATACGACTGCACGAGGCTAGCAGACGAGTTAGGATCTAGCTCTGCAAGACGAAGCTGTCTTTCTGACAGCGGCAGCATGGCACAATGTAAACACGGATCAGTCAACGCTTCCTTCAGATGCTGTATCCCCAAACACGACGGGCAGCGATCGTGTCCGTCGTCGGGAAGAAGTATGTTTGGGCACATTTTGCAGCTCGGTGGAGAGACGGAGATATGAGACCTGTGAGCCATGACTCCGTCAAAACACGTCCTTGGTAGCACCGTAGGAACTCAAAACTGATATAACACGTGATAAATTCTTCGGATAGAACCGAAAGATTTAACGTTATAAAGGAGAGATACTATATGTGAGTTATCAGAGCTGCCTTCGGGTGGTACCGAGGGGCAACGAGAGTTTACACGACGGTGAGTAGGCGACGAAAACAATGATAAATAGGTCAGCGGGGAAACGCTACCTAAGTGCGGTCGAAACCAGCCACCGGATAGTACCGTGAAGCACAGGGTATCGCCGACACAACAAATGAAATTATGTACACTCACGTAATGAAGAAAGGGAATCCAAAATATCCGATGATAGTGCAGAGCGCGCTGTCACAGCTTGGGAGGGCGAATCCTCGCAACTCAGGTAAGCTGCACGGGACAGCGCTAACCAACGACCTATCATAAGCGAGAAAGCGAAAAGAGGCTGGGCATCGAGCTGCTGTGGTTTATATCCTCGCATCTCGGTCTACGTCATGACGTGACTCTGTTGGTATTTCCTTCTCGACCTATCTAGCTGGCGCAGCGATTATCCATTAGTGCTTAGCACCGCCTCTGGCGGTCAGGAGGAATGAAACAGAACTACTTTTTCTACATCTACAATTATTGCTGATGTACACAGCAGTTATTTCCTGGATTATATAAATATACAGTAAATTAAAAACATCAAAGATATAGTTGTGTGGAATGAATTAAATAATAAGCCTAATATTCACTGTGGTACTTCTTCATGCAATCGTTCAAAACACTCGACATGCAAATTTATTGACACAGCCACTAAAATCACAGGGATCAGTTTCTGTCACTCATCACTCCTCATGCATCATGGCAAGAGTTGTTTATTGTCATTCCTGCAAGCTATACAATTAGCTGTACATCAGAGAAACTATGAGGAGACTAGCTGATTATTTTGTCGAACACAATGGGATGAGCACTGATAGTTGTTGCTATGGGAGTAATGAAGTGAGGACACTTTTTAAATCGCAGATCTTCAATGACTCTGTCCATGGCCATATCAAAATACCTCTTCTGCTGGTTGAAATCATACAAGAATAAAATATCAGAATAGAGACTAAATACAGACAGACCACAATATATAAAAATAATAGTAAGAGATTAAATAGTAATAATAGTAAAATTGTTTAGTAAAATAGTATAAATAGTAAACAAAAAGAGAGAGAGAGAAAAAAAACGTAAACTGGAGCCAGTGACGAGAGGAGTGATCCCTTTTCTTGGTGCCAGTAATCAGTCTGGCTGCCACATTTTGAACTAAAGTGAAGTGAAGTGCACTTGTGGCCAAGTATGGTGACCCATGCTCGGAATTTGTGCTCTGCATTTAACCCATCCAAGTGCACACACACAGTAGTGAACACACACACACACACACACCGTGAACACACACCCGGAGCAGCGGGCAGCCTTTTTTTTTTTGCTGCGGCGCCCGGGGAGCAGTTGGGGGTTCGGTGCCTTGCTCGAGGGTCTCACCTCAGTCGTGGTATTGAGGGTGGAAGAGAGTGCTGGTCATTCACTCCCCCCACCTACAATCCCTGCCGGACCTGAGACTCGAACCCACAACCTTCAGGTTCACCTTCGGGTTGCAAGTCCGACTCTCTATCCATTAGGCCACGACTACCCCCTAAATGAAGGCCAGTGTTGCCTTAGTGATTCCTATGTATAAAGAATTACAGTAATCCAGGTGTGAAGAGATGAAAGCATGAATGACATTTTCAGGAGGAGTGGTTTTATTTTTGCAACTGTTCAAAGTTGACAGAACCTCTTCATTAACAGCAATCACATTAATGCGATAGTTGCAAGGGCTCACAGGTATGCAGATTAGTGCTTGCTTTACTACAGTGCAACAATACTACATAGAACCCCTTTAATGCCCATTCCCCTTCAGAGGACTCCACCTCCAAGGGTCTGGTTACCACCACACCGGGCCCCTCCTAGTCACTCTGTAGCTCAGACCACCACAGGTTGAACGGTCATACCCGTTTCTCCGCACGCATAGGCTCACCTTTGCATTGGGACACAAGCCAAGTTATGATTGCTGCTTGCCCCTCTGCACCTGGCATAGTTCCTCTTTGATGAAGCCTCAAGCAGCCTTGCAACTCTGTGCTTTTTCTGTTGCTGCACAGCCCTCCTGCTCACTCTTCTGGACACTGGACATGCACCTTCAGTTTGCTGCATCTAGTCTATTCTCCCCAGCCTCTGATGTTTCTCCACCCTTCCCTGGTAGTGCATGTTTAGCTTATGTATGGTTGTAGTGGGCAAATCCTTTACAGAGGACTGGAGGGGACTTGCCTAATCACCAGTCCAGCTGCATTAGCCTTGTGCTTCACCCCTGCAGCCCCTGGGTGAAAAATCTTTGTTTGGCCCAAGCAAAGTGTACTATCACCTTGGTCCACTGATGCCCCAGGTGTGGTGAGGAATTTCAGCCCCATATTGCAAGAGTCCTTAACAGAAAGGATTCAGAGCTTGCACTCACATAGACAGTCCCCCACTCTGACTGCCAGTCACCTCTTTCCCATCATTGGTACTGTCTTGTTGGTGATATAATACAGGGATGTCTGCAGGCTTCCGGATTAAATGAGCTCTCTTGTCAGTACCTTGCACCTCTCCATGGCAGAGGATGCAGACAGTCAACCCATTGTAAACCAGGGTGCAGCAGATGACCCCATCAACTGTGCTAGGGATCCAGAGAGACAGCGCCAGCTGGCTGACTATGCAGTTCTTGTCAAGGGACTTGACATTTCAGTTTAGCACCAGGGGAATCTAAAGACTACAAATGACACCACCAAGGTCTAGCTTATTTATGTATGTAAGCTCACACAGTGGGCTGTGCACAGCTTATCTGCATTCACAGGTTGTAACTATAGGGCAGTGCAATTGTGCAGCAGGTAGCATTGCTGCCTTGCAGATCAGGGATGCAGGGTTTGATCCTGAGCTTGGGTGACTGGCTGTATGGAGTTTCTGTGCATCCATATGGGGTGTCTCCTGGTTATTTCCACCTCCCAAAATCATGATAGTAGGTGGATTGGCTAAGACAAATTGTCCCTAGCTTTGAATGTGTGTGTTATGCTCTTCGCCGACTAGCGTCCCATCCAGGGTGTATTCCTGCTTCATGCCCAGTGTTCCCAGGATAGGCCATGGATCCATTGCAACCCTGATCAGGATAAAGCATTTACTGAACCTATGTGACTGAAATTGTATCTACAATTAATGCATTACCACTTGCATGTTATGATTTTCCAAAAATTGACACAGTGTTGCAGTATTTGCCAAAAATTGCCAAAAATTGAAAGTATAATAACTGAAGAAAGAATATAAACAGAGAAAAAATAGAAAAGAAAAAGTAAAAAAAAAAAAACTACTCTGAACTCAGTTACAGAATTAAGAAAAAAAAAGAACAAAGAACAGATGCTGCCACACTGAACACATCTTAATCCATATAGGACACTCGGGAGGAATTCATTTACTTCTGTGATAATGGGGCAACTCACCTCCACTGTGTAGCCCTGGCTTAGTGAGCCATTTAAAAGAAAAGACAAAAATAACTACCAATAAAGTCCAAAAGGATAATGCAGAAGAACGACTGAGCCACAAAACTAACATACGCAGGATCTTTGACTCAAACAACCAAAGACTGTTTTCCCTAGCTCAGTGTAGGATACTCTGAACAACTTCCTAAAATGCCACAAATCGACCAATCAGTGGTGCAATACCACCATGACCATTAATCATGGATAAAGCAACAAAAAAACAATAAAAATAAACTGAAAACCTTTGCTGGAAATTGATGGAGCTTAGTTTCTCCTACCAACTAGGAAAGATATCACATACCTCATTGCACCTCAACGCTAAACAGCATGACGGTAATTTGCACATCTGTGCCTATAAGCATCATTATCTGCCATCACATCCTGATATGTAATCACTGCTCTTAAAGGAATAGTAAACTATCAGTAAACTTCAGGTTATGTAAAATGTGAGTTTGCCAGGAAAAATGCAACAAAGTGAGACAGAAGCTTAGGAGAAAGCGAGAGTATATAGCTACTCATAATTAGCTACTTAGTGTGAGCTAATTCAGCTTTACTGCAAGTAACAATTTTAATGCGGGTGGTGTTGGCATTGGCAGTATTCTCAATAGTATCCTTGGCCTCAATCACCATCTCGGTAATATTGGCCACAGCACTATTGCTTTTCCTGATTTTACCTGTAAATTATCTCAGTTGGGAGTGTCTATTACTGAGCCCTCTTGCCATTCAAGGTTCATTTATTTGTCATTCAACATGCTAAAAACATGAAAGAACAAAAACTGTTTCCCAGGTCCAGCGTTAAAAAAGATAATAATAAATAGATAAATAGATAATAAATAACCTAAGACCAATGATAAAAACCTAAAATCATCATAATATATAAAACGCATTATTAAAAAACAAGCTACATGTTAAAGTGCAGTAAAAGGTGCAGAGGACAGCTTATTGCACAGAGTTCATGAGCCTCACAGCCTCAGGGAAGAAGCTGCACTTCAGCCTTGTTGTCCGAGCACTGAGGCTTCTCAGTCTTCTACCTGAGGGGAGGAGGGTGAACAGTTCATGGGCTGGGTGGGCGGGGTCCGTCATGATGTTCGTTGCTCTGGCTCTACATCTGCTGATATAGATGTCCTCTAAAGAAGGGAGGCTGCTATTGGTAATTTTTTTAGCAAATTTAACCACTCTTTGCAGAGCCTTCTTATCAGCCACAGAGCAGTTGCCGTACCAGACAGTTATAGAGGATGTCAGGATGCTCTCCACCACACACCAGTAAAAGGAAGTCAGCACAGCAGCACTGAGGCCGGCCTGCTTCAGCCTCCTCATAAAATACAGGCGTTGGTGAGCCTTCTTAATGATGCTGGCTTTGTTCATAGCCCATGTGAGGTCACTGGACATGTGCAGGCCCAAGTATTTGGCTGTGTTCACCAGCTCCACAGCTTCTCCTCCAATGAAGAGGGGCGGAAGGGTGTGAGCTCTCCTCCTAAAGTCCACCACCATCTCTTTCGTCTTCCCCATATTAATACACAGGTTGTTTGCATCACACCAGTCAACGAGTTCTTCTACCTCCCACCTATACATAGACTCGTCGTTGTTGGAGATCAGACCAACAACGACCGTGTCATCCGCAAACTTCACAATATGATTGCCCGGGTACCTTCCTGAGCAATCATACATGAGTAGCGTGTACAGGAGGGGGCTCAGGACACACCCTTGTAGAGAGCCGGTGTTGAGTACGATGGTGGAGGACGAGATGGTGGATCTTCACGGACTGTGGCCTGCCTGTCAAGAAGTCCAATACCCAGTTACACATAGATGGTTTCAACCCCAACAGTAGCAGTTTGTTGGCTAGTGTCTGCAGAATGATGGTATTAAACGCAGAACTAAAGTCCAGAAAGAGCAGCCTGACGTATGAGTCCCTGCCCTCTAGATGAATGAGAGCAGAGTGGATGACAGCTGATACTGCATCAGACACAGACTGGTTCTTCCTGTATGCATACTGCTATGGGTCCACAGTGATGTCAACTGAATCCTTAATGTGGGCCAAAACCAGCCGCTCAAGGCACTTCATGACAATCGGGGTGAGGGCCACTGGACGACAGTCATTCACGGCAGAGTGTTTAGGCACCGGGACAATAGTGGACCTCTTGAAACAGACAGGCACCACAGCTTGGGACAGAGAGGTGTTAAAAATGTCTGTCAGCACCCCAGTGAGTTCCTGAGCACACTCCCTTAGAACCCGTCCTGGGATGTTATCTGGGCCTGCTGCTTTCCGAGGGTTGATCCTCTGTAGCGTCCTCCTGATGTCCACTGCAGACAGACTGCAGACTGCTCCTTTAATAAGTGATCCAATGTTCACTCGCATGTCTAGGATATACTGAACTTTATTTTTACTGTGACTTGGTCCATTCTTCCAGCTTTCTTTAAGTCTACCACCAACCTGGGCTTTTGACCATGTTAAACTCAATAGCTGAAAACCCCACAGAGGACTGGGGCACCTCCCGGACTGCAAATAATAGGGCTTGCAAACATCTAACCCAATTTTAACTATCCTTGTGAATAAACTCCTTGTGTACCCTCCACTAACAGACTCCTGCTAAACCATGCCCTCACCTGCTATAGTCATTAAAGGTCAATTAGCTGTGCTGTGAACATGCTTGGTACAGCCACATGTGAGTACAAAGAAAATCAGTATCACCAAAACCTGACTTAAATCAGGTGGGAATTTTGGCATATGAAAACTTTTGCACACAACTATATCAAATGTCTGATAAATGAGACCACTTGTTGGTCTATCTTATCCAGGTGTTACACACCACCACTGGTAGTTAGGAGACGTGAGAGAGAATGCTAATTATGTATGAACACTGTATCAGTGTCAGTATTCCTTGTCATTCACCAGCTTAGCTAGAAGGTTATAAGGAATGCTGTATGATGGCAGTATTTATGGAAAATATTACATCGTACTTCACTACATGACCTTGTTGGAAAGACACTTAAACAGTGATGGACATAACATTAATGGCGTCTATATTTGCATTCCTAGTTGTTATGAATGAAGAATTTTTTAAATTGCAGATCTTCAATGACTCTGTCCATGGCCATATCAAGATGCATCCGCTGTTGGTGGACATCATTGACACGCCAGAGTTTCAACGGCTGAGGAACATCAAGCAGATGGGAGGAATCTATTACGTCTTTCCAGGAGCTTCTCATAACCGCTTTGAGCACTCCCTTGGGTAAAATGTCAACACATTCATATGAACAGGAAATGATGTAAAGCAGAGGGTAGTGGCAGCTAATGCAGGGAACAAATAATACATTTTTTAATAATAACAAAATACTTGAAGACATTTTGATACAGTATACTAGGCAAAACAGTGACAGTAATGAGACAAGGTTATATCATCAACAGAGATGCAGAAGGCAGGTTAGATCGATGCTAAGAGGTTTATTTTCCAAAAAACAATACTCAAAAAAAAAAAAAAAACAGTCTAGGCTCATACACAAAAGGCCAATAATAACCAAGTCAAAGGAATATGCAGTCAAAAACCAAGCAGAGGTCAAAAGCACAGAACATTCAGAGAATCAGTACCAGAGGATAATCCAAAAAACAAGAAAACCAGAACAGAGAGCAAGGATATACTATGGTATAAACAGTTCAGAACTTACATGAATACAAGTAACCAGCAAGGCTTTGAGGAAGTGAATGTAATAACTGAGGAAGAGTTCTTAAAACTCAGGGAGGGTGCCCTCTGGTGGCCTGGTGGTGAAATGTCCCAAAAAAGACATGACACAAAATTTTAACTGGGTCATCAATCGGGAATTATTTCTGATATGCTGGAAACACTCACCAAAATACCTCATTATGTAATGTCTTGCAATAATGACACCATGGATAATAATACTACATGTCTTGTTTCTTTTAACAGTGTGGGTTATCTGGCGGGAGAACTCGTCCGAAGTCTGAAAGCTCAACGATCCGATATTGACAGTAAAGATATGTTCTGTGTTCAGATTGCAGGATTGTGCCATGATCTGGGTGAGTTATTCACAGTTTATTAAACTTTAACAATTAGACAGTGGAATAACACAAACCAAATTTAAGTCCAGATGCATCCAGAATCTGTTTATGTGAATTACTAACACAAATTCTTGCATGATCCACCACCATAGTTTTACTTTATAACTTTACCATTCAGTAGTCAATGCTCTTCCAGTGAGTAAGGTTATCATCAATGAAATTTTATCAATATCTCGGGAGAGCTGATGAAGAATAGTGAACATCAGGGGGTCCTTCCTTTGTTCCATCATGGATATCCATCATATTTCTCTGGTAGTGCTTCCTTGTTAGGTACTGGTGGATCATGGGGGGTAATATTTCCTTATGGCATATTTATGGAGTACACTCCATGACAACCCCATTTGAATTCTTCGATAGTTATGTTATGTTGTAGCTGTTGGGCATGAGCTCTGAGAAGATGAAATTGGGAACAAGGAGCTAGGGTCAAAACCAGGATGTACAATGTAACACAGGAAACAAAGTCTTTGCCTCATCCTGTAAAAGGATGACAAAAGGACTGACACAGAACTGGTGAACACAATCAGAAAATAAACATTAATAGGATGAGGCAAAGACAAGGCTACACTAAAACAGGACTTGAAGAGAAACACAAATGTAAGCACATGGCATTTGTCATCATGTGAACAACAATGCAATGTTGGAAACTGTAATATAAATATTATCCGTTTGACTCTTGTGTAATATGTATATACCTATAACTGATATAATTCTGATAATTAATCTGTAAAGTCTGCTTTTCAAATGAAGGTCATGGCCCGTTCTCACATTTATTTGAACACTTCGTGGAGGAGCTATCAGAGAAATTGGTAACTGTACAATTTGTGTGACTTTAAATTTAAATTTTAAATTTGATTATTTCATTTACAAGATAAATGCAAGACCTTGGTTTAATATAGTTATATCTTTTACTTTTGCTGTTCTTGTTCTCTTCCCAACAAGGTTTCAGAAACAGGGGAAAGTGAAACTACAAAGGCTTTAAAAAATTGGAAGGTGAGGGAGGAATTTGTGCTTGTAATCAAAACAAATATTCTGTTGATTTTCAATCAGAGAGTTAAGCTTGTTCATTTGAAGAGATCTGATGTAAATGGTACATTATCATTAAACAGTATTTAAATAATAAATATTGCTTGATTAATTGATTGATATTGCTCTGATTTTTTTTTATTTTTTTTTATGGTATAGCATGAAGCACAATCAGGCAAAATGTTTGACCTGCTGATCAACAATGGCATTAAGGACAAGATGAAGAAAGGATATTATAAAGATGAAGATGGTCAGAAATTAAAATTTGAAGAGGAAGACTTCACGTTCATCCATGAGCTTATTGAGGGCCCACCACCTTCAGACACCACTTCAGACACTTCTAAAGTAATAATAATAATAATAATAATAGCTAGATCCTCCTGCGTTTTTTTTTTGGGGGGGGGGGGGGGGGGGGGGTGTTTCGGGGATTTCGGGAACAAAACAAAGTCGCAAGGAGCGAGATCTGGCAAATAGGGTGGATATGAAGAGATAACCACATTGTTTCTGGTTAAAAACTCATTGGTTGACAACTGATTCCTTGTTCTCTTTTGTTTTAAGGCACCAGTGATTCTTACATCCAAAAGCTGTCCAGTGCAGGCATTTTTAGCAGAAGTCTGTGTGGACAGTTTCAAATTCAGTTGAGCTCGCCTTGAAAGTAACTCATATTGACGTGTTTGTCCTAGCTCTGTCTAACCCTAAGCCCTGTCTATCATCTTTTGACAAATATACACGTCATGGCATTTACAAACTTCTTTTATATCGTAGAATATTCGGAAACTTTAGGTTCCTAAGATTTCCAAGTAGAACAGTTTTAAAAAAGCTCAGAAGCTATCCAATGAACATTTAAAGAACCCTTTAAGAACCCTTATTTCATGAACCCTTATTTCATTTTATTTCACCTTTATTTAAGAGTTTATACGGGTCAAAACATTATCATCATAAGACATTATATTCATTCATATTCATTATATTCATTATCAGACAACAGTCACAGTCAATTTCTATTTTTTGTTTGTTTGTTTGTTTGTTTTTTGCTTGTTTTTTTTAAACTATCTGTATATGGTTATTTCATGCAGTGGCCCTATGAAGGAAGAGGCAAGGAAAAGTCCTACTTGTATGAAATTGTGGCCAATAAATGCACAGGTATTGATGTTGACAAAATGGATTATATCAGCAGGTGAGTTTTGCTTGTGCACATTTTGTATGTGAAATGCAGATTTGTTTTTAATGAATGCCATTCGAAGTTAACTTATTATTAAACTGTATATGCTGTATATTTATATTTCCTTTTTCCAGAGATTGCCACCAGCTAGGGATGAAAAGCAACTTCTCACATGATCGCTTTATCATGTTTGCACGAGTTTGCACCAATGAGGAGGAAAACAAAGAGCAGATTTGCATGAGAGATAAGGTAAGCTTTTAAGTGTGGGAATCCTTTAATGCACCAAGACATTTTATATAAAAACATACTGAATTTCTCTTTTGTTTCTTTCAGGAAGCGATGAACATGTATGAACTCTTCCATAATCGACACATGCTTCACTACAAAGTCTGCCAGCACAGGGTCACTGTGGCAATCGAAACAATGTGAGTTAACTTGGAAAATCAAACCACACTGACTTTTCACTGAGATTCAGGCGAACATCAGTTGTATTGCTGGTCATACAAAATTTTACAATATTGCCAGTGATAGCAGTAATTTTACTTTTATATAATTAAGTTAGAAGCACATGTTTTGACCATGTTTTTTCATATTTAAAGGATTGTTGATGCTCTTTTGGAAGCTGAAGGTCACTTTAAGCTGGGTGATAAGACAATCTCTGAGGCAGTTTTGGACCCTGAAACATACCTGAAACTCACAGGTTCACACTTCTGTCTCTCATATACAATTATTTTCTAAAGTACCAGTCAGACATTTATATCTTATTAAACATAAAATAAACTCATGTACATTGTAACATATTGCAATTTTTTTCATTACAGTTTAGTGGAATTTTATTTAATACACTGCAGTTTCTGCTATTGGAATTGGTCTTTTGGGGTTTTTTTTTTCCCCCAGATGACATCCTTTTGGAAATCATGCGGTCCAAAGATGCTACTCTCCAAAATGCAGTGGAACTCATCAGCAGAATTAACAAACGCCAGCTTTACAAGTTTGTTGGGAGCAAAATATTCGAGACAACGGAGCCAAAACATTTCAGCAGTACTGAAAAGAAGGTTAGTCATGTTCATCTACCAATTACCAGTTTTATTATTGGATTCCAAATTAATTTCTTAACACCATTATTAGTATTTTGGCCATTTCTTTCATTTGCCATGTGCTACTGACTTACTAATTCTAGGTGAACAGGATCACATTTTGAGCAGTATGTGATAATCTAAAGCACATGTGTCTAACACAGGGGTGTCCAATCTTATCCACAAAGGGCCAATGTGAGTGCAGGTTTTCATTCCCATCAAGCAGGAACCACACCTTTATCAGCTGATCTTGGCTTTCAGTAGACTCAGGTGTGGCTTCTTCTTGGTTGGAATGAAAACCTGCACCCACACCAGCTCTTCCCAGATAAGATTGGACACCCCTGGTCTAACACAAGGCCTGTGGGCCAGACCTGGCCCACAGCCTCATTTCATTTGGCCCACGTGAACTTGGGAAAAATAATACTGAATCGTCAATAACACACTACTGCTCAAGATTTTCACAATTCACAGAATGCAAGTGGATTTTAGACAGCAGTAGGAGCGGTAGTGGCAGGAATTTGTTAATCATTTAAGGCACAATCTGCCATCAAACAAACATTCCATATTAATAATATTGCCATAAAATAACTTTATGACAGTTCCACTGAGAATAATTAATAAATAATCTAATATAAAATAGCATGTTAATAATAGGAGACAATTACAACTTATATTATAAATTCTGATCTACTTTTCTTTTACAGTAAACTCCAGGAGGCTACTTCACCTGCTTTCACGTTTGTTGATAGATTACTGGTGTTAGCTGATAGAATATGTTAAGTGCGTACAAAAAAAAAAAAAATTATTTTAGACTGATTATGATCCAGGGTCTGATTATGATCAAAAATGCTGATGTGGCTCAGGCAGAATTTGAATTTGACACACCTGATCTAAAGTCTATTATAATCTACAGCACACTGATTCAATAAACTGCTGCTTTTGTTAAGGCTGAAATCCTGAAGTCCTCTCATGTCGGGCTTTTTTTTTTTTTTTTTTGGCTAGACCAG
>CM040477.1:2825540-2857882 GCA_022758105.1 Pangasianodon gigas
GGAAAATGTTGAACATAAAAACAACTTTGCTGCAGGAATGCAGTAAATTTTGATCAATTTTTGGAGGCTAAGTCATAATTATAAGAAACATCCTTGTTATTTTGAGATACTATGTCAATTTCAAGAAACTTTCTTGTATTAGTATTAGTATTAGTAGAATGTTTGGGTTTTTTTTGGGTTTTTTTTAATTGGTGAGGAAAGGTTTATTTATAATCTGGTGATTGGATAATTAAGAAGCCAAACTGTGTAAAATGAAGATGAGTAAGAATCTGGGTGAGTAATAGCACATCTCAGATGCTTCTGAAGGCAAACTCAGACAAAATCTAGGAAAATATAAATGTTTATTTTGTCAGTTGTATGAAGGTTAAAAAAATGCTTTTGAAACAAAAACAGAATGCTTTTTTGAGGAGTGGTGTTCATAATATGGCATACCACTTTGTTCTGCTGTATTTGGTGACTTGCAAAATGATAAAAGGTGTGTGTGTGTTTCTTAATAGGAGCTGGTAAGAGACTGGGTGCAGTGTATCAAGGCACAAAAGGAAAATGTGAGTGGAATTTTGGGTTTTAGGTTGGTTTTAAAATCCTGAGAACAAACCTGAATCCTCTACCTCTTTCAGTTGTTTGTATTTTACTGATTTTTTCCAAGAAGAAAGTACATTAGATAATTACTGAGTTAGCTATTTTCACTTGTTAGGTATTGATTTTTTTTCCCCAGTACAAATGCAAAATCATTGTTGGGTACAAAGCTATTCAGAATTTTGTCACAGAGGAGATATTTTTGAAATTTCATCATTGCCTTGTGTAACTAACACAGAATCAGTCATTTGTATGAGGATCTGAAACCATTAAGTGTGACAAATATGCAAAAACAGAGGAAATCAGAAAGGAGCAAACAATCTTCATGGCATTGCATATTCAACAAGATAAAAGATGTTTTTGACCTTAGACTGTGAAATGCATCAAGTGAAACTCTGTGTGTGTATGTGTGTGTGTTCGTTCCTCTATAACCAACTCTTAAGGAATGGCAGCGGTGGATCAGAGAGGAAAACCATTTTTCTGTCAAGGCAAGTGACAAAAATAATACAGTATAAAACTCCTATAATGTGCCTTAAGATTTTGGGGCTTTGTGCTGTTTTTAAATCTCAAAACATTATTTGGAACACAGCCAGTTGATGGTCAGGTATAAGGGTTCTATGAGCATATCGTGATATTTGCTCTGGGTCAGGAAGAGAATGAGGACACAGGAGGCAGGCTTGGAACAACTAAAAAAAATACTCTTTTACTGGCCGTTCAGACTTCATTCACTTTTCAGCAGTTTTATTTTAAACAAAACACACCAGCTAAGTGCAGTGCAGCTTTCGCTCAGCTCTCTCCCAAGGTGCTTGTCTCTCCCCTCTTTATCCTCATCGCCACTCACTGAAACTCAGAACAGTCATCAACACAATTTCCCACAGGTGTTCCCTTCTTACCACTCAACTTCTCTGCTCTGCCCTCCATTCACAAACTAGCGCTCGACCATTGTATGCATATGTGTGATGTTGCTCCTATAGTGGATAGGTAAAATAATTAAGCTTGTACAACAACTACTACAGGTGCATCGAAAAATATGGGCAATGAATATATAGCATAAATGCATTAAGTTACTTAAGGCTAATTTTACATTTCCTTACTGCTGAAAAGTATTTGTGACTATTTGTTTTCATTCATTACAGCTTGTCGAATTAAATTATGGAAAGAAAATGGAAGATCCAATCAAATATCTCCGATTCTATAGGAAAGACAACCTGGACAAATCAGTGACACTGACTGAAAATGAGGTAGATGTGTGCATTATCTTTATTCTTGATCTCTTAAACACATGATTGTAGAGTGTAACTCATACAAAAATAGTCAACTTTACATTTTCATTTACAGGTTTTTTGTGGATTCTCTAATTTTTATTATGGCAGAAATTACGCTTATGAATTTAAGGTCTGGTTTGGGAGGATTGGGTTTGTTGATGAATCAGAGGAGTAATGGCTGATGGGGCACACTTGCACTCTTAAGAGTATGAAAAGAAAATACAAATTTTTTTTTTTTAATAGAAATGTTATTCATGTGTTTATTGTGTTAGCGTGAAGTAGAGGTCTTTTGTCTTCATCTGAAGACCACCAGAAGTTCATTCCAATGCCTGGGTGTCAGGACAGAGAACAGTCATAATGCGTGTCTTCCTTGTACCTTGAGAGAGTTTAGGAAACATTGTTACAAACCCAGTGCATGACTTATTTGGCCTCTCTGCAGGTTTCCTACATGCTGCCCAAAACCTTTTCTGAAACCAAGGTCATGGTTTTCTACAAAGGTTTGGAAGATTTCCCAAACAACCCACCACTCAAACCATTATGGGACCTACTGGAGCAAAGAATCAAGAAAGGAAACATGTGAAGAATCAAGTGAGGAACCACATGAAGAATCAAGAGAGGAACCATGTGAAGAATCTGAAAAACCATAGAATGGTCAATTTTTTAAATCCCAGATTATTCTATATCAAAATGCATTATACTGGAATCTTTACTTAATCTTTCTTTCAAGCTGATCAGGCAAATGACTACGTTAATCTACAGAAAAGAAATTAATTTGTGCACTGAAATCAAGAGAAACAGGCACTTAAATATGCATGGTGAATGCAGGGATATTCATGAAAAATTCATATAGCGTGTCTTTGTTTTACTGTATATGTAGGGTAGGTTTCTTTTGGGGCTTTTCCTTAACCTTTGATGTAGTTGACATTATGAATAATTTTGGTACTTTACACATTTTGGTACACTTTTTATCATAAAAGAATGATTAATCAGAATAACTTAGTAACTAACAAATAACTAGTGTGCTAATACATTAGGAGGTAAGCATAGAAAACTAAGCATGTTTTTTTTTTTTCTTGATCTCAACTTTATGGCTATGTTTCAACTTTTATTTCATGTACTTAGTTTAGGAATCTGAATCACATATTAGGACAAGTGATATAATCATGTTTCTCTTATAAGTGGTAATAGTTACATATTATGGTTTGTTTCATACTATGGATTGTTTAAAAATCAGCATAAACAAAGTCAAATGGAATAAAGAGTTTAAGGCATGTCAGTGATTGGCTATGTGATGAAAGAATTGTGTGATTAAAAAAAAAAATCTTAATTTGTGTGTCTATTGTTGCCACTTTGTAAGAAACATGCACAATGCCACACTGCTCAGAACCAGGAAAGAACCAATAATGATATTAGTGGCCACACATTGGCCAAGCCACTGCTCACATAAACAGATTATGAATAAATAAATAAATAAATAAATAAATAAATGTGTAATCATTGACATGCTGAAGCTGTCTCTAAGGAGACATTTATATAGCATTTATGAAAGGAGTCTCCATTTCCGGTATCGGTGCTTTGTAAAAGTCAGGGATAAAGTTGTAAATTTATGTTTTCCGACATGAAAAGGCTTCAGGACAGACAGCTCTGTGATTTATACACTACATGGTCAAAAGTTTGTGGACACCTGACCATCACACCCATATGTGGGCCTTCTCCAAACTGTTGCCAAAAAGTTTGAAGCAAACAACTGTATGGGGTGTCTTTGTATGCTGTAACATTACAATTTCCTTTCACTGGAACTAAGGGGTCTAGTCCAAATCTGTTTCAGCATGACTGTCCCCCTGTGCACAAAATGAGGTCCATTAAGACATGGTGTGTGAAGGTTGGAGTGGAAGAACTCAAGTTGCCTCCACAAAGCCCTGACCTCAACCCCACTGAACACCTTTGGGATGAACTGGAACACCAACTGCACCCCAGACCTCCTCACCCAACATCAGTGCCTGACCTCACTAATGCTCTTGTGGCTGAATGAACACAAATCCCCACAGCCACGCTCCAAAATCTAGTGGAAAGCCTTCGCAGAAGAGTGGAGCTTATTATAACAACAAAGTGTGGACTAAATCTGGAATGGCATGTTCAGCAAGCACATATGAGTGTAATGGTCAGGTGTTCCAATACTTTTGTCCATATAGTGTAGTTTCTTGTTAATGTGACAAGCTGGGGTTTTTTTTCTTTTATCTTCTAAACTTCAGGAGAGTTGCTTCATAGACATTCCACAACATTAACTATAAAAGGAAAAAAGTATGAACCGTGTTTCTTTAATATATAAAATGATTAAAATGAAGTGGCAATCTTCATACTTTTACAGTATATAATCAGCTTTAATGTATTTGAAAACATGAATTTATACATATTGTGACTGCAGGAGCAGGAATTGGTCTCTGAAGGCAGGCATTTTGAATACTAAGCTCTTTTCCCTCCTCATGTGTGTCTTTCCTTTTTCTCTGGGGGTGCAGAGAGTATCCATCATGCTGGAAATGCATGTATTTAGTAAAAATGTGTTTATTTTAATCTTTTAGTTTGGAGTGTAGTGTTTTAGGAATGAAAACAAGGCTGGACAGTTGTATTTGTAATATTGATTATCCGTTTTAGCACATTTAAGTACACTCAGCACAGTTAAGGTCAGGCTTTTATAGTATTTTGTACAAAGTAACAACAAATATAGTTCCCCAGACTTTAAGTGCATTAATCAGTGTGGCTGCAAGTACAGGACACTACAGTATAAAGTGTGCTTGAGTTAACTTTAAAAAAAAAAAAGGCAACCAGCTGCAAAGCATTTTTGAGTTTACTCAACTTCAGTGGTCAAAGTTGTGCCAAATCATTTTTTAAAGTTCACTAAACTTATTTGATTAAGTTAATTATACCATCCTCAGTAAGTTCACCTAACAACCAGTCTAACTCAAAGAAACGAGTAAGCACCTTTATAATCTAGGTGTGCAGTTTATTTAGCTTAATTTCAATAATAACGTTAAAAGAAAACTTACCTCGACCAGACGACGAAATCCACTCCCTTCGTCAGCGTGATTGGAGAGGGAAACCCCGTGCAAGTTACCGGGACGAAAAACCGCGCATGCGCAATAACAGGAAGTTAAACGGTTTACGATTTAGAAATCAAACGATTTAGAAATCAAAATATTAAGTTTTCTCAACTTAATTGTTTATATTCAGTGGACAAAGTAGTAATCAACATGCAGTTAAATAGTTTTTATAAGTAAACTCAACACTATGCTCAAAAGTTTGTCCACTTGACTTACAGTTTTAAACTGAGCTAACAATTTGCAAGTTGGATTTTTTACAGTGTAAGATGATTAAGTTTAGTGAGTTTTTTTCACTAGGGTGGGATTTGAAGCGCCCTCCTTAAGGGCTCCTCCTCTTCAACCTCATGGTGCATATGCTGCAGATTTACTAGAACTGCACTGGAGGAGCTGCTGAGAGTAAAATCGCAATCAGGAGATAAGAGATGCTGAGTCCTGTGAGCTGGTGCTGGGGCTTTGTAGCAGTTTGGGAAGGCAGGCGATGATCATCAGGCAAACCTCTGTCTAACTGCAGCACAAACTCTCATGATCATGTGGGAAGTAAAAGTGGTGGCGTGTCTGCTCGCGGCCTCGTTCATTCGCGCGCGGCTCGTCACGCACAGACCGGAGCGGGAATGCCGGGATGCGTGTGATGCGTCCCGCTGCCCGCCCGCCCCGGACTCCTGCTACTTCGGCGTGGTGAGGGACGCGTGCCGCTGCTGCGCGGTGTGCGCATCTGGCGAGGGTGACCCGTGCGGTGAGCGGGGCCGCGCGCGCTGCGGCGATGGCCTGCGCTGCGATCGCACGGCGGGGGCGCGCGCGCGCACGTGCGCGTGCGTCACCGCTGGACCCGTCTGCGGAAGCGACGGGCGCACGTACCCGAGTGTGTGCCGCCTCAGAGCCGAGAACCGGAAGGCCGAGCGGAGCCGCGCGCCCGCTGTCATTCCTATCCAAAAAGGCGCGTGCGAGTCCGGTGAGTAAACGAGGCGCGCGCTCCTGTCTCATACTCTCTGCAACACCCTTTGCACCCCCGGTGTAATTATTATTATTATTATTAATAATAATAATAATAATAATACTAAATTAAACAATTCAGCATAAGACAGATATGGTTATGTTCAAGAGTAAAATAGTCTACTGTTAAAAGGAAATGAATAATTATTAATAATTTATATAAAAACAATTAAATAACAGCAATAAGGTAAGCAAGGAGGTAAATAATTAAGTTAATTTAAAAAAAATTAACAAATAAATGTTGTTGATGTTTACCTGCTTTATTACTTTTAAGAACGAAAAATTACCTGTTTGTGCCACGAGTCCCCTGGAATAGGCCCCCGGCTACCCCACGACCCTGTGTAGGATAAGCGGTACAGAAAAAGGATGGATGGATACATATATAAAAGTTAATGAGTAGTTTACAAGCTTTAATACTCTTTAAAAACAAGAAATGGTGGGTGTATCCAAGAAATTTATATTAATATTTAGCCAATATAATGAGGTTCAGCATAACGAAGACCCAGATGTAAAACCCAAATTTAGTTTCTTCCACCTTATCAAATAAAAAAACTCAAAAAGTGGCATTATTATTCATTATTAGAAATTAGTCATTTAAAGTCAAGTTTTGTTGCTGCATCACACTTACTGGAGATTATAAGGACAGACAAGGCAGGAAACTTCCTGGTCTCCCGGAGGAAATGTCCTCCAGGAAATGTCAAATGTCACAAAGGGGAAAAGACAAAGGCTTGAGAAAGACGGGCTGAATCTCAAAGGCTTGAGAAAGACGGGCTGAATCTCGTTAGTGTGTGTGTGTATAATTTGTGTCTATTTAAATGAAGATGTGCATGGAAGGTAAAACGAAGAGGATTTACCTATAAGGAAATCAAAAAAAAAAAAGAAAGAATAAAGAGAAGAGGAAGTAAAATGTTCAGTAAAGTTCACTAAACTTGACTTTGCACTAAGATAAAATGATACATACATAAGCTCTAAATAATTTTGGTAAGACGCACATCTACTTACAGTAAAATTAATATATGAATATGTATATAATATATAGAAATATATATAAATAATACATGTGTTTTATAAGTAATAAGATTGAATTGCTACTGCACTTTCGATATTTTTGAAATGTACAGAGGTCTACTAACATGAAAGCAAGAGTATACAGGACAAAAATAGCACACCATAAGGTATTACCTTAACTTTATTTAAAATTACAAACCTAACTGCACCGCATTGTTCCTTGTTTCCTGAACAAAATACAATTTAAAACAGAATTCACCCTTATATGTGCATTTTACTGGGTTCCGTATATACACTGCAGTGAGAAAGGTGAAGCCGGCAATGGGAAAGTCAGGCAGGCAGGAGTCGAACTTTACAACTTCATGCAAAATTAAAACAAGGCCCCTCATGAAAACGTAACAGGAGGCGTTTATGTGATAATGGATTTATTGGTATTCCTATAAAACTCTGAATAGGATAAAAAATGGGACCGCATTACAGAACTCTTTTAATGTCAGGAGAACTTTAATAGCTCTGAGTCCACTGAACAATGCTGACAATACATTTTTGTTTCATTTTTGCTGTAACTATGGACTTCTATCAGCCTTTATACTGTAGCCTTATGATATTGTACTATTGTGAGCCTGACTATCAATTTAACATCAACTTTACAAGAAATGTATGGTTCTGGAAATTTATTTAAGAATAATTATATGACTCTATAGCTAGAACAAGCAGCATTCAATTAGTTTTTCAAATTCATCACATATGACATAAATGTTAGAGGCATATGTCATGCAGGAAAATGATTGACATGATAAGAAGGTTATGATAATCTGAAACATGACTTTTTTTCAAACTATAATCAAATTTTCAGCTCAGATATTTTCATTTTGTCCTAGTTTAGTTTTATCCTAGAATCAGAATTCTAGTTTCTGATTGGTCAGAGGATGTTGATTCTTTTTCTATAACAGCAGCTCTGACAAATCACAAGATTATATTAATGCGCTTCTTCTAATATGTTATGGTTTCTATAGTAACAACTTACACAATGACTTATATGGTGGACGCTCCACATAATCTAATAATGATTGGATTTTTAAAAAAATGCCATTTAACAAAGAACAATGTATAATTGTTGATATGGTGAAGTTTTCTGTGAGTTGTTTATTAAGCATTTATAGAAGGAGTCTCCAGTGTGAGTGCTTTGTAACAGTCAGAGGTAAAGTGGCATAAAGTTGCTCCACCATGGGAAAGTCTTCAGGACAGAGGACGATGCTGTGATTTGCAGTTTCTCAGTAACAAGACACATATATTTTGTCTCACTTACTTTAAAAGAGAGAATAAAATGTTTTATGTTTCAAAACGTTAAATTTGTCATTCTTTAATTAATAAAAAAATGTAATCATTGACAAATTGGTGTGGTATAAGAGGAATAAAGCACTTTGGGGTGTGCTGTTATCGGAAAGTGATCAACTTCAGGGTGCTCACTTTTCTGTAACTGCAGGCTCCAAAATGTTTTATTTCTTACATATTTTATCTTTGTAGTTCTTTAGATAGGACAAGATATAAAAGACAACTTAAGCCAGTCCTGCGTTATTGTAAACCTAATGTCCTTTGTACCCCATTTATTAATCAAGCAAAATAATATATATATATGCAAAAAAATTTAGAAATTCATATCTAATTTTATTTATGTACATTAAAGTAAAAGTTACATACATGCTTACAGGTCACAACAGAAACATAATGCTGAATTTAAAACCTATTTATGTTTATAGTGA
The DNA here is from genome assembly GCA_022758105.1 of Pangasianodon gigas. NCBI lineage: Eukaryota > Metazoa > Chordata > Actinopteri > Siluriformes > Pangasiidae > Pangasianodon > Pangasianodon gigas. Next base: position 2,834,241 of record CM040477.1, read on the forward strand.
CTCTGATCTGCTGTGATTGCAAGACTTTATAATAACCTGACTAAAAGGTCATGGTTGCTTTTTCATTGCCCAAGGCTTTCTGTGAGCATTCATTTCAAGTCCGAACTTTAGTAACATGAAAGCAGGTAAATAACATTGTGTGTATGTATTTTTGTCTCTACTGTCTCACTATAAATGAAAAAAAGAGCTTGTTTAGGCCTGCCACAATTCTGATATTTTGGTTGATTATTCACTGTCATACAAATAATAGGGATTTAATCATCTTTTCGGTTTCCTTTATCCCACTTTTATACGGTACAGTGAATATAAAAAGTGTATATAAGTATATGAAAGGGTTTTTTTGTGATGGAAAAAATGAAACCAAGATAAATCATGTCTGATCTTTTTCCACCTTTCATGTGATATAGCACCCAACAGAATTCAAGTGAAAAACAAATAGAAATTTAAGGACACAAAAAAGAAAAAACCTTACAGTAACCTGGATGCACACCCTTTAACTAATACTTTGTTAAAGCATCTTTTGCTTGTAATACAGCACTCAGTCTTTTTGGGTAAAGGTCGACCAACTTTGGCAATTTTATTCCATTCTTCTTTGCAAAAATGTTATCAGATTGTGAAGGGATCTCTTGTGCACAGCTTTTCAAGTCAGTCCACAGGTTTTCGATAGGATTTAGATCTAGGCTCTGACTGAGCCTTTCCAAAACGTTGATCTTCTTCTTCTGAGTCCATTCCTTTGTTGACTTGGATTTGTGCTTTGGGTTGTTATCATGCTGAATTTTTCTTCATCTTCGGCTGTTCAGCTATTCATGATTCCTTTTATCTTGACTAAAGCCCCAGTCTCAGCTGAAGAGAAGCAGCTCTATAGAATAATGCTGCCACCACCATGCTTCACCACGGGTATGGTGTTATTTGAAGTGAAGTGACCTGTGGCCAAGTATGGTGACCCATACTCGGAATTTGTGCTCTGCATTTAACCCATCCAAGTGCACACACACAGTAGTGAACACACACCCGGAGCAGTGGGCAGCCTTTTTTGCTGCGGCGCCCGGGGAGCAGTTTGGGGGTTCGGTGCCTTGCTCAAGGGTCTCACCTCAGTCGTGGTATTGAGGGTGGGAGAGAGCGCCGGTCATTCACTCCCCCCACCTACAATCCCTGCCGGACCTGAGACTCGAACCCACAACCTTCAGGTTCACCTTCGGGTTGCAAGTCCGACTCTGTTTTTGTACCAAACATATCTTTTAGAATTTTTTCACATTGCTTGAGGTGAGTTTATGTGTATTTTGGCCCTGCCCCATACAGATGAAGAATATGAGAGATTGTTGTCACATGCAGGGAGTGAGCAGTACTTAACAGATATTCCTGCAGCTCCTTTACTGTTTCCATAGGTCTCTTGGCAGCCTCCCTGGTAAGTTTTTTGTCTTGTCTTTTTGTCAACTTTAGAGCAACATCCTGTTCTTATTATGTCACTGTGGTACCCCATATTCTCAAATTGTTGATGATGGCCTTCACAGTGTTCAATTGTACATCTTCTTCTTTCAGCTGCTCCCGTTAGGGGTCGCCACAGTGGATCATTGGTCCCTATATTTGATTTGGCACAGTTTTTAGGCCGGACGCCCTTCCTGATGCAACCCTCCCCAATTTTATCTGGGCTTGGGAACCGGCACTGGGAGTGCACTGTCTTCCCTGGCCAGGACTCGACCCTGGGCCGTGGCAGTGACAGCACAGAGGCCTAACCACTAGGCCTCCAGGGACCCAGTGTTCCACTGTACATCTAATTGTTGGAAAATACTTTTGTACCCCTCTCCTGATTGATACTTTTTAACAGTGAGATCCAGTACAAGCTTTGTAAGCTCTTTGCGGAGCATGGCTTCAGCAATGGGATGCAACCAAGAAGATGTTAAGAAAATCCTACAGAAACAGCTGATCTTTATTTGGGGTTAATCAGAATCACTTCATTGAAGACAGGTGTATGATAAATTCTTTCGAACATGAGTTCTATCAACCATGATGTGTTGAAAACAATTCCTAGTAACAGGCTCTGCTGTAAATGTGTGTTCAGAGTATTCAGTGATTCATGTGTTCTGTCATGTTGTGTTACACAGAGGAAAAAATAAAAATAAAAATGTAACAGCAGAGGCATTGGCACACAACTGTACTATGCCATTTGTAGAACCTTCCAAAAACAGAAACACTGCCTGTGCTCTGAATTTCTCATTTTTCTACATTACAAGGATCCATCAAACATATTTGCACACTGTTTACATCCTGCGGCTTACCCTGGAGAGTGCACAGATAAGCATCCCACATCAATTTAAGGCAGTGAAAACACCTCTGGCAGGCTATCTCGCGTGCAGCAGGCACCCATGGGCCAGCATTAATGCGTTGACATGTGGCTTGTTTGCACATGTTGCTCTTTTGCCCCTGAACAATATGATTTTTTTTTTTTTGCCTGACTGCATGTGGGCTGGTGAGCATACAGAACTTATACAGAACTGATGATGGTTTAGGTGCAATTTTGTTAGACAACAACCCAATGTGTGATTGTTACATTTTTTTCCCAGTATTGTTTTTGTTTCTGGGTGTGATTGGGCAGAAAAAAAGCCTGATTTTAACAAAAATGAATAGGGTTGCTGAAACTGAAAAAAGTGACGTGTGGAATTAAGAAAGCAGACTACTGAGCAAGGTCATCCGACAAGGCTGAAGCTTGGCAAAGCAGTAGATTGTTTTCTGTTTGTGTTTTGTTTTACAGTACAAGCTGATTTTGGAAGGAAATGCTTGGGAATGGGGTGACCCTAAAAAAATGTGCTTTTGAGGCTTCCACACAACATACATTATGCTCTCTGTTAATAAACTCAGAGCTAATCCAATGTACATCATCTATAATGTAAACCTTCCATGCTCTGTCTCTGTTAATGTGTATTGAAGATTTAAGATTTGCAATAAAGTCGTTATTTCAAAGTTAATTCAAGTCAAATTTTGTGGTTTTACCTCAACAGGTTCTCAGAACCCCAGCAGCATGCGCTACAAATTCAACTTCATAGCAGATGTAGTGGAAAAGATTGCTCCTGCAGTCATTCATCTGGAGCTGTTCAGAAGGTGAGGAGATAATGTATTGGTCAATCAGATCCAGACTGACAACATAATGAAGGGAAACACTTGAGGTCCACGAGAGCATCTTATCAAGATTAAGGGGTCAGTTAGAGAGCTCTCACTTGTCTAACAGACCTGAACCAAGTCCTATAATACTGTCAAGCTATAATACTTTTAACGAAGTGTGTTGGAACTTGAGCAGAAGGTCACATTTTTAAGATCTCAGTTTCAGTCTAAGTACCTGCACTTCTGAGATATAATGGAAGCATCTCAGTCAAGTTCTCATGCTTCATGTTTCCTCAGATTGCCATATGCAAACCAGGAAATGCCGGTCTCCACTGGCTCAGGGTTTATTGTGTCAGAAGATGGCTGGATAGTCACCAATGCCCACGTACTATCCAACAAACAGCGAATTAAAGTGGAGCTGAACAGCGGTGTCCATTATGATGCTTCAATCAAAGATGTGGACCAGAAATTAGACATCGCTCTGATTAAGATTGACTCAGAGGTAGGTTAGATTATACCACTTGGTAAATGTGAGCGTTAGCATGTGTTTGATTGTTCGGAAAAATGGTGATAAGTGATTAGTCATTGGGAACAATGGTGATCAGCGAATGGTCACTGGGTACAATGGTGATCAGTAACTGGTCATTGGGAACAATGGTGGTCACCGAATGATCACTGGGTACAATGGTGATCAGTAACTGGTCATTGGGAACAGTGGTGGTCAGTGATTGCTTGTTGGGGACAGTGGTGTCAGGGACTGGTCTTTGGGTACAATGGTGATCAGTGATTGGTCGTTGGGGACAGTGTGTTCAGTAACTGATCATTGGGAACAGTGGTGATCAGTGATTGGTCGTTGGGGACAGTGGTGATCAGTGATTGATCATTGGGGACAATGGTGTCAATGACTGGTTATTGGGAACAATGGTGATCAGTGATTTGTCGCCGGGAACAACAGCTTACACCGGCACAACTCAGTCAAGTTTTAGACACTGGTTGTGAGTCAACTGAACCTGCACTCTCAACTCGTAACCAGCAGCTGTGATAGCAAGCTGGAGAGGCATATCAATTGCAGGACAGTTGTTAATGTCTACCCAAAAAGTCATTAGATTTGGCACTAGGACCTTTTTAAATAAAGGTCCAAAAAAATTGCCAAATGTAAATTAACAATACTGCTCTCAGCAAAGAGAGCAAATATGATTTATTTCAAATTTTAAGTGTTTTAATCAAACCTATAATTAAAAAGACCATATAAAGAATAGCATGAACACTAGTAGGTTATGTCCAAAAAATTTAGATCAACTGAATGAAATAAACAAAAAACAAACTGCAGTTTGAAGATGCAAGATGAAATCCAACCCCAGTAATTGGTGATGTTTGTTTCTATGTGTTGACTTTGCCTCAGGGAAGGCCAGGAGGTGAAAAGAAAAAAATCACCTAATAGGCTTGGGCCACCACAGCAGTGTGTTTCATCATCGTGGATCGTTACCTAGCCATTGCTAGCCATCACTGAGTAATGTCAAAGGATCAGGAAGCCAATTAATCCAGTAGGAGTCACATAAACATCTCAGCAAGATTCAATTCCAGTCCTTGAAATGTCAATATCTTGCCTGTATTTGTCAGTTGTTCTTATATAAATTTATTATTTTGCCTCATGCCACTATGGTGGCTAAGGCATCTGTAACAAGAAACGTTTATTGCATGGAGCTCTGTCAGATCTTAGCAAAACAGAGTAGCATGTTAACATTGCCTTTACACTATTATGGCCACAGCTTCTGATTAAATCCCATCCTCTCGTATTGAAGGCCACTGCAACCTTGTGCAGGACAGCATATGACTCACTAGTAATCAGTCACAAGCAGTGTACAGACTTCATGAGATGGGCTAAAATGTTTTCGGCAGATGGAAGTAGCCACCGGCACCCTGGAGAGGGATAGGCAGGGATGGAGCAAGGGATTGTGCCCGAGGAGACCAAGTAATAAAGTGAGAGTGTCATTCTCTCTCTGATAAAAATGCTCCCCACTAGGCACGGACAAGGGAAGACAGGCAGAGACATGTTTCCTTGCAGCCCTTTACTTTTCACTTCTTGGGAAAAAGCTTTCAGGCGGCGCTGCAGGAGTGCAGATGGGAGGTGTTTTTGGGAGGTTTTTTCAATAGGCAGCTCATTTTTTTGCCAGGACATTAATAAGTACAACACACACATATCAAACTCCATTGAAGTCATTCTCTGAAATTACACTGAAATCTACTTACAATGGAGAGTATTTTTTTAGTAACAGAAGGAAAGACAGCCTTTTTTTTGTCATGATACATATGCACAAGTACATGCTTTTCTTATTTTTCCTTTAGGTAATATTGTAGTATGTCCATGGTAATATGACTGTGGTCTAAGTTCAACTTTCCAGAACTGAAAAAAGGGTTTTAATCAATAATGTCACATGAAAAGTTTGGGAATTGACCAATAGTTAATATTTAATATTTCTTCTTGATAACTCAGAGAAACTTGTGGAAGGGTAAAACAAGTATTGCTACTTACATGTCATGAATAACACTATCAAAACTACAACATGTATACAGAATAAAGAGATAACTTGATAATATTATAATTTTGAGAAACTTGAGATGCTGACACAACTTTCATTTAAAATCCTTTTGGCTTTAAGTGGCAGAAACAGGCTTGTGTCAATTTAATACTTGCCCTTTGGTTGTATTCATTTACACATGCAGTTGCTGCTTTCAAAGTAGCTTTCAGGATACAAGCACTAATTCAATCTATTTGCATACAACCTGCACTGTCTTAGGTAGAAACACTAAAAACTAAAGCAAGAAAAATGGACAATAATGTGCTATTTTTCTCATTTGCAACGCAAAATCTTCCACAGACCCTGTTAGTAAATCAGAGTAACAGACGGTTACTGTAATTAGACATTTCTGTAGCTGTTATAAAGTTTGCACTTTATAAAAAAATCAGTCCAGATTGTTTGGTGTGTGCTGGTGGGTACTGGACATCGAAAAGAGAACAATGGTCTCGGGTAGGCAGGTAGATTCATATGTGTAGCCATACTGATGGCATCTTAACTTCCCTTTGTGTCCATGTAGGAGGCTTTGCCTGTCCTGTCTCTGGGCCGCTCCTCTGACCTGCGGCCGGGTGAGTTTGTGGTGGCTGTCGGCAGCCCGTTCTCACTGCAGAACACCGTCACAACAGGCATCATCAGCACCACGCAGCGTGGCAGCCACGAGCTCGGCCTTCACAACTCCGACATGGAGTACATCCAGACTGACGCCATCATTAATGTAGGTGCAAGGAAGGATACAACCAAGAGTTTGGCTGAGAGAATAAATCAATTACAGGACACATTAGTTAAATAGACTACTACGTGAGTCTGACTGAGTGATGTGTGATTGGCTTTCAAAAGGACATGATGTGTTAATGTCTGAGTAATAGACTCAGGTTTATTAGTAGGCACAGGACAGTTCAGGGCAGAGGTTTGCATCCCCTATAGATTTAAAGTTGTTTTTTTTTTTGTTTTTTTTAGAGGAAATGTACCCCCATATTACAAAAAAAAAATTCAAGCTGTGCCAATAGAACAAGATTTTTAAAAGGTTGAAATGAGTAAAAATGTCTAGAAATAGGTTCAATAATTTGTAATCTTATAGTAGAAAATACTAGATGATATTTCTACTTCCTCAAATGTAATGTAAAGTTTCGGTGTATACAATTTTTTTACTTCTTTATTTTGTCCTAAGGATAATATTTGCATACCAGTACTTGTTTGCTAAATTTTAAGCCAATTTCCAAAACAGTTGACAAAAGTACATTTCCATCCATCTATCCATCTTCTTCCACTTATCTGGGTCCGGGCCGCGGGCAGCAGCCTAAGCAGAGATGCCCAGACCTCTCTCTCCCTAGCCACCCCCTCCAGCTCCTCCACGGGGATACCCAGGCACTCCCAGGCCCGACAAGAGATATAATCTCTCCATCTAAAACTTGGTCCGTTCCCAGGGTCTTCTCCCCATTGGACATACCTGAAACACTTCCCCAGGGAGGCGTCCAGGAGGCATCCTAGCCAGATGTCCAAACCACCTTAACTGGCTCCTTTCGATGCTTAGGAGCAGCGACTCTACTTTGCGCTCCCAAGAATGTTCGAGCTCCTCACCCTATCTCTAAGGCTGAGCCCAGCCACCCTGCGAAGGAAGCTCATTTCCACCAGTTGTATTTGCGACATCATTCTTTCGGTCACTACCCAAAGCTCGTGACCATAGGTGAGCGTTGGGATGTAGATTGACCAGTAAATTGAAAGCTTTGCCTTTCAGCTCAACTCTCTCTTCAACACGACAGCCCAGTACAACATCCGCATAACTGTTGACGCTGTACCGATCTGTCTGTCAATCACCCACTCCACTCTACCCTCATTCATGAACAAGACCCCGAGATACTTAAACTCCTCTGCTCAGAGTAGTAACTTATCTCTGACCTGAAGAGAACAACCCACCCTTTTCCGGCTGAGAACCATGGCCATTTGGAGGTGTTGACCCTCATCCTGGATGCTTCACACTCAACTACAAACCACCCCAGAGCACACTGGAGGTCACTGCTCAATGAAACCAACAGGACTATATAATTTGCAAATAACAAAGATGCGATCCTGAGGTAACCAAGCTGGACTCCCTCTGCCCCTTGGCTGCACCTAGAAATTCTGTCCATGAAGATCATGAACAGAATCAGTGACAAAGGGCAGTCCTGGTGGAGCCCAACGCGCAGTGGGAACAAGTCTGACCTGACGTTGGTAATATGGACCAAACTCTCACTCCGGTTATATAGGGACCTAATGGCCCATAATAACAGGTCCGGCACCCCATACTCCTGAAGCACCCTCCATAGGATCCTACAAGGGACACAGTCATATGCCTTTTCCAAGTCCACAAAACACATGTAGACTGGTTGGACAAACTCCCATAAGAGCTCCATGATCCTTTTATGGGTAAAGAGCTGGTCCATTGTTCCACGGCCAGGACAGAATTCGCATTGCTCCTCCTGAATCCAAGGTTTGACTAATGTCCGGATCCTCCACTCCTGTACCTGGGCATAGATTTTCCCAGGGAGGCTGAGGAGTATGATCACCCTAAATTTGGAACACACCTTCTGTTCCCCCTTCTTAAAGATAGGGACCACTACCCCAGTCTGCCATTCCAGAGGTATTGTCCCCGACCTCCACGCAATGTCAGCCAGGACATCCCAACAACATCAAGCCTTCAGGACCTCAGGGCAAATCTCATCCACCCCCGGAGCTCTGCCACTAAGGAGTTGTTCAACTGCCTCAGTGACCTCAGCCCTGGTGATGGGCAAGTGCTCCTCCGAGTCCTCCAGCTCTACTTCCTCAATGGAGGCATGTCACTGGGATTCAGGAGGTCCTCAAAGTACTCCTTCCACCATTTGACTATGTCCCTAGTTGAGGTCAACAGTTCTCCATCCTGCTGTAATCAGCACGGGCAAGGCCCTGCTTCCCCCTCCTGACTCACCTGACAGTTTGCCAGAATCTCTTTGAGGCCAAACAAAAGTCATTTTCCGTGAACTGAACTCCTCCCATACCCGAGTTTTTTGCTTTCACAACTGCCCTTGCCGCACTGTGCTTGGCCCCCTGGTATCTGTCAGCTGCTTCTGGAGTCCCACAAGCTAACCAAGCTCAAAAGGCCTCCTTCTTCAGCCTGACAGCTCCCTTTACCCCCGGTGTCTACCAGTGGGATCGGGGACTACCGCAACAACAGGCACTGACAACCTTACAGGCAAAACTCCATTCAGCTGCCTCAGCAATGGAGGTCTGGAACATCGCCCATTCTGGTCCAATGTCTCCAGCCTCCCTCAGAATGCAGGAGCAGCTCTGCTGGAGGTGAGAGTCGAAGATCTCCTGGAGCCTCTGCCAAACGATCCCAGCAAACCCTCACTACTCATGTAGGCTTACCAGGTCTGTCCGACATCTTCCCCCACCATGTGATCCAACTGACCACCAGGTGGTGATCAGTTGACAGCTCAGCTCCTCTCTTCACCCGAGTGTCCAGAGCATACAGTCGCAAGTCCACTGATACAACCCATAGTCTATCATCAAACTGTGGCCTAGGGTGCTCTGATACCAAGTATACTTCTGATACCAAGTATACTGAACATCCTTATGTTCGAACATGGTATTCATTATGGACAAACCGTGATTAGCACAGAAATCCAATAACAGAACACCACTCTGGTTCAGATCGGGCAGGCCGTTCCTCCCAATCACTCCCCTCCAGGTTTCACTCTCATTACCCACATGAGCATTAAAGTCCCCCAGTAAAACAATGGATTCTCCTGCGGGGGCACCTTCCAGCACCCCACCCAAGGACTCCAAGAAGGCGGAGTACTCTGAACTGATATTTGGTGCATAAGCACAAACAACAAGAGTCCGTCCCCTGACACGAACCCGAAGGAAGGAGACCCTCTCATTCACCGGAGTAAACTCCAATGTACCAGCACAGAACTGGGGGGGCTACAAGTATGCCCACTCCTGCTCTGCGCCCCTCACCCAGGGCAACTCCATAGTAGAACAGAGTCCAGCCCCTCTCCAGGAGTTTGGTTCCAGAGCCCATGCTGTGCATTGTGGTGAGCCCGACTATACCTAGACGGTATCTCTCCAACTCCCACACTAACTCTGGCTCCTTTCCCACGAGAGAGGTCACATTCCATGTTCCTAATGCCAGTTTTGGTAGCTGAGGATTGGTCTGCCAAGGCCTCTGCCTTTAACTGAAAGTACATTTCCATTAAATTAATTATATTGTCAAATTAAAAGAGCTCATATTAAACATACACAGTGAAGCAGAGGCTGAAACACCTGCTACTACATCTGTTATTTGGGGTGAAAAAAGTTTCTCTCTGTTCTGTCTGAAAAAATGTAAAAAATCTTATTGGAAAATCTAGGACCAGGACTGAGCTTAAGAAATATGAGTCTAGCTTGGTGAAGGTGGGAGAAGCATAACCTCGCTCAGCTTTCTTGAACAGAAACACTTATGAAGCCTCATGCACAGTTCATAAGGATCAGCCTCTGCACAGTGTCTCAAGTGGTTGTGTCCTTGCTTCTGAATGCACTTTTATATTGCCATCTTGTTTGGCATGAAAGGAAAATGAAATGTATGAATTCATATGAAATGTCTGTTTTACAGTATGGCAACTCCGGAGGACCGCTTGTTAATTTGGTAAGTGTGTCCTCAGCCTTAATTCTCACTTATTCATGTTCTGTATGTCTCAATTCGCTTTGGTTAACGTATCCTAGGTCACATCTCTGGTTTTTATTCACTCATTCTGGGTTTCAACATTCAACGCTCTCCGTCTCCTTTTCTCCTCTGTCTAACTGGTGTTGTTTTATATTTTGCTTTCGTCTGAATAAATCATCTGCAGTGGTTTATAGTCTCCTATTGATCCCGAGAGGGTGAGAACACCATGTGCTCCCGGCTGTGGCCCAGGGCAATGTTTCGATCCAGCTTTTCCCTGCAATCGGCAATAAAACAGCACTCTCATTTAGTGACCAGAAATTGAGAGATGTTAAAATCACCAGTGTTGCCTTTTTTCTTTTTTTTTTTTCCATATCCCAATTATAGAAGGACGTTGAGGTAAGAGTACTGTATTTTTAAGCAGTTGGATGATAAACACATTTGTGCCAAAATTTAAATTCAGCACGCTATCCTTTTGGAACAGTCTGGAATCTGATTGGCTACGCAAAACCCAATGCTACTAAACTTTTTACCAACGATCACCAACATATCTGCATATCATTCATAGCTACTTTTCTGAAAAATGAAACAGCAGTACAGTACTGTCAAACAAAGCATTACAAAGCATTACAAATTCTACTAGGGCTGCCAGATTGTGTCTTAGGTCATTCATTGGTAACACTTTTCATTACGGTTGCCTTAACTGACATATTTAATATACTTATAATAAAAAGTAATAACCATCACTAACATTAACAAAGTATTTTGCACTGTATTCTTTTTTATAATGAATTTACCAATGTTCATACAATCACTAAGTAAAATCAAATCTATGATGACCAACATGAACAATATATTAGTGAACATGTTGAAACCAGAGTTCAGTAAGTTATCGACATTTCATTATCAATAATGTACTTTTTGCTCATTTATGTGAATATTTTTAGTCATGGATTGATCATGGAGTCAATGAAGCTGTATTTCATTAACACTTAAACAAACGCCAATTAACTTACAATATTTCTTTGTTAATATTAACTATGATGTATTTATGCTGATGTTCATGATTTGTTCTTGTTAACACAGTATATAACTGATTCAGTAAAAATACTAGCTAAAGGAACCTTAATGTAAAGTGCACCCAGTTTATCTTCTGGTCTGGAAACAAATAACCCAGAGCAGAGTTCAGATATAATTTGGCCACATGGTCTGTAGTCAGTTAGGAAGCTTTTAAACCATAATTGAATAGAAAACAGTGTAACCAATCTGGCAACCCTGACTTGTACAGCATCTCTGCTACTGATGCACATGTGCTTAACACAAGTTTGAGATTTAATATGGTGTAACATCAAATGGCAACTTAGTGTGAAAATTTTGAATAAGAATTAATTAAGTAAGGAATAAAACACTTCACGGCATGCTATAGGAAAATAATCAATGTTGTAATGCTCTTGTTAGCACCCCAAAGTTCCAATAACAGCACATTACAAAGAATTTTATTACTAACAATTTGCCAGCTATTTTTTTATTAATGACATGTACTTTTTATCCATTTATAGTTACTTTCATTAGTCCCTGTTATCACTTATGTTATAAGCAAACATAAACAGTCATTTCTTTCACCAGCCTCTCTTTTTCTCTCTTGAAGTTAATACGAAAAAATTCAGCTTGTCATGTTACCGAAAACTGACTGTTATAAAACGCTGTCACTGAAGACTCCTTCCATAAACATCTCCTTACAGAAATCGTCACAATATCCTTTTTCAAGTTTTTATTTGTGAAATAATATTTTTTTAAATTTAATTATGTGGAGCATCCAATTTCCAAGTGCCTATTAGTTGGTACTATAGAAATGATAACATATTATGAACAAGTGCAGTAATATGAAACCTGCACTACTGCTGTAAAGGATAATTAATCAACAACTTCTGACCTTCTTACATTTAAGAATAACAGTGATATCGCATAACAATGTTAATGGTGAATGACAAACAGGATGGACAAGAGGGATTAGTTTTGTCTTTTTTTTTTTCTTTTTTCCACATATCAAACCACATTTGAAAGAACTAAAACACCTAACACCACTAATAAGGGCTTTAAAATGTCCTCACACATGGAGTAATTTATTAGTATAAAGCAGCAGTGGAACGTTAGTTCAAATGACACGGCTGTCTGAAAAACCAGGCAAAGGCCAGAACAACTGTATCATTATGCAACATTAATGAATCACATTTTTCATACTGTTGCATCTCGGTGATGCGTCCATCCATTTAAAACGCTCGCGCTCAAGGTAACGGGTTGTTCTATTTCTACTTTTCTGATTAAAATGGAAAGAACTTTCTGTAGCAATGTAATTTGGATTGCACTTCTCAAACATGTGGTCCAGGGTGGCCTTTATGTTTCCCAAGGCCAGATTGTTCATTCATTTGATGCTATTTGGCTATTATGCTGTCCGTTTTGTGTCTCAAGGATGGAGACGTCATCGGCATAAACACGCTGAAGGTCACGGCAGGAATATCATTTGCAATTCCCTCGGACCGGATACGGCAGTTCCTCGCAGACTCCTATGAGAGACAAAGGAAAGGTTTGTTCAACCTTTTTTCTTGCATAATTCAAAAGGCTATAGTGTTCCTCTGTCAACTGTGTTTTGTTTTTTGGTTGGTTGATGTGCACATCCACATATGCATAATATATTCTTCTCGCCTCTTTTTGTAGTTATTTTATTATTTTATTTAAATTTCTTTTCCTTTTTAACCTTCTGTTTTTTTCTCTCCTTCTCTTTGGAGTAGCTTTAATAATCCATAGAAATTTAACTTTATATATTGCTTATATAGTCCTTATTGTCCTCTGAAGAGAGGGATAATGAGTTTAAATAAATTGAACATAGGCAGTATTGTTTCACCATGAATGGCTAAATGAACATATTATTCTTGTCATTTGATTGCAGGGAACACACAGCCCAAAAAACGATATATGGGAGTGAGAATGTTTCAGCTGACGCCATCGTAAGTTCTGTTTGTATCAAGATATTTCAACAGCTAGTTGCTGCTCATATACAGTTAGCTACAAGTTTGTGATCCTAGCCATAATTAATAGTCCTGACCGGTTCTATATCTTCTTTATCTTCTATAAAAAAGACAATATAGAAAATATAAAAAAATATACTGTATAATAACTCACAAACAACAACTGCTCATGGAAGATGAGAAGGTTTTTTTTTTTTACACTAACATGAAATGTATAAAACAGATAGCAGCAGGCTACACTCATTTAGAGTTTAGCCACATTAGCCTTTAACACGCTCAACTACCTTCAGACAACATGCCAAGAAATTAAAAAGAAGATACACCAAAAGGTTAAGGAGACAGATTGAAATATTTAAAAAAAAAATAAACACTGAAAAACAACCTATTGTACTCAGAGGCTATGGGGCTAGCATAGCTTCATTACTAGCTTCCAGAAAATTCTGCCCAGTATTCACCTTCCACAAATATGTACATACATCAAATTAAAAAAATCTTTCTGACTGTGTCCCATGATGATAAACAGGGAATAAAAGTGGCTGCTTTAGCCTGAAATAGTCTATACAAAACCAAGTGCTACATTTCCAGCAATTCAAAAAAAAAAGCTAGCATGTACATCTTAGCATTGAAGAAAAACTAGCTAGCTAATCACCCTTCACTCTGCCTCATGTTAGTGTTTCTGTAAGTGACCTGTTCTTATACATTTTCTACGTTATATTGTTTTTTTTATTATTATTATTTGATTGTAGTTTAATCAGGAACCTGAAAGAGAGGGAGACTGATTTCCCAGATGTCAGTTCAGGAGTGTACGTCTACGAGGTGATTCCTGGAACGGCTGCCTCCAGGTAAGAAAACAGGCCCAGGCCTTCCCAACTCATTTCTCGTTCCCTCCCACTTCGCCGCAGCCCGAGGCCACGCTCATACTATCATACCCGGCTTCGTTATGCAATTTATGTCCCACTGTGTGCCACGGGGCCTTTCTACTGTGCGTTTCTCAGCTTGAAAACATTCCACCTCTCTGCACAGTAATGATGTCTCATGCACCGCAAGGCATGTTGGCAGCCTGACAAAAAGGCGGGACGCAAGAACTGGAGGGTACATGTGCTTTATGGAACCACCAAAGATTTGAATGTGAGCAAAAATGGTGCAATTAATCTCAAAGTCGTTGCCTGTCAGCAGAGATAGTGAATCTCAGCTGCTGAGTGATGGGATTAGCGAGGCTTAGGAACAAAAGAAGGTGGTTGTTAAAGTAAGGTGATACCTCCTGGGGGTCTGAAAATGATCACCCTTTGATTCTGAAGAATGGTGATGGAAATCTACCCAAGATCTATGCCATCCTAGTTGGGGGAATAAGTATCTCTCATAAAACCAGATTTAGACTGTGCGACTTTTAAGATTATTATCTTCAGCTGCCTATTAAGATTATTTCTGGTCACGAATGTGTACGAATAGTTCCCAATAAAATCTTGGATGAATTCTACAGTGAGTGACAGCGTGTTCTGCATGTCAGATTACACGATGAAGATCGTCCTTCTGCTTATATCATCAATCGGTTTGGCTAAATTGGGGCTAAATCGGGCTCGTATAAATACAAACAAGCCCTCGTTATCATAGTAGCAACGTTATAACTGGGGAAAAACCCATTCTTCAAACTAAGCCTGAGATACTAGCGATATTTTTCTGTATATTAGCATGCGTGATAGTTTTGCAACTCACTGTAAAAGGGGGCCAGGCATGCAGGCTGGTAATGTTATATTAATGAACGTGAGCATGTCAGTATTTTAAATGATCAAACATCAACATTTCAGTTCATGTTTTCAGTTTCGTGTAGTTCTATGCCATCCTCCTGTTGGTGCCTTTTAGGCGAGCGCTGTAGAAGCACTCGCACTCTGAGATTTTAATAAACAAAAAATGTTCTCACACTGCCAGAACTTTGTCATGGGGTGTTTTTGGTTACAGTGGCACTAAATCACAAGCCAGCAAACACGCCACAGATCGCCGATCTCAAAAGAAGGATTCTTTTACGATTTTATTGATTCGGACATATATCTGGGGTCATCGTCATGTTAAAAGCTCCATCTATGCAGGTTGTAACCTCCTGGCAGAGGCAACTAGCTTTTTAAGCAAAAATATTCTGTACACTTAACCAGAGTCACTGGTTCATTGCTTCCTACATGCTAAAGTCTACACTTTTCTCAGGTTAGGGATCAAACATCACACATCTGAGTGTCTAATTTTGTTTCTTTTTTTTTGTAGTGCTGGCCTGCAGAACCATGATGTGATCATCAGCATTAATGGCAAGTCAGTTCAGAGGACAGACGACGTGAGTCATGAGGTGCAATCAGCCGAAACGCTCTCGGTGACAGTGCGGCGCGTTAACGAAACTGTCACGCTAACGGTTGTTCCTGGAGAACTGGAGTGACAGCAGCGTATGTATTATAGCTGCGTTCCAAACACTATTAGTGTCAGCCACAATCTAAGACTTCTTGTTAGTCAGTATTTTGTTATTCTTGGTGGTGACAGGACTGTGTGTTTTACCCATAATGCACTGCGAATAACGGTCAGTTTTAATACAAAGAAATAGCTGCATGCAGCGAGTTGGTTTACAAATAAAAATATATATTGGTAAACTATATACCTTTAAGCACTACTTAGTTGATTAGCTATTAGTGATTAGTTTTTTTTTTATATACAATATATTTTTATATACAATATTAACACAAATGTACAACACAATACACTTCTCATGTGTAATCCATATCTGAGGGCATTGTTTAAGTTTTTTTTTTCTTTTTAGCGTGTGCTGGTGCAAAAGTATTAACAAATATGTAAATAATATACAAATAGTATGAAATTACAACCACGTTTCATCCTTATTTTGTACAGTTGAGGGCAAAAGTTTGCATCCCCTTACTTTGAAATGACAAAAGGAGTAAAAAAAAAAGAAATGTATTGTCATCAACACAATATTTAATGCATGTTCAGTTTTCACAAATGTTCCTTCATCATCAAAAGTGACAAAAATGGTCAAAGAGTGTATAAAAAGAAAGTGACAGTGAAATAATGGAAATTATATCAGTCCAAAAGTTTGCATCCCCCTTTATGAAATGTTTTCTAATACTTTGTATGTCCTACCTTTGCCTTTATAACCTCCTCCAACCTCTTTGGGTACCCTATGAGCAGCTTTTGTATCCTCTCAGGTGTAATTTTAGCCCATTCTTCCTGGCATATTTATTCCAAGTCTACCAGATTGCTTGGCTGTCTGTCATGCACGGCCTTCTTCAAATCTATCCACAGGTTTTCTAGTATATTCAAGTCTGGGGACTGGGAAGGCCATGGCAAAACCTTCACCTTATTTTTTTTTAAACCATTCCTGAGTTGACTTTGCTTTGTGTTTTGGATCACTGTCTTGTTGAAGGATCCACTGCCTCTTCATTTTTAGCTTTTTGACTGATAGTAGGAGGCTTTGCTTTAAAATCTGTTGATATTGGCCTGCATTCATTTTCCCTTCCACTTTATGCAGAGCTCCAGTGCCTGATGCAGACATACACCCCCAAAACATCAGCGAGCCTCCACCGTGTTTGACTGTGGGAATGGTGTTCTTCTCCTCATAGGCAGAGTTTTTTTCTCGCCACATGTACCTGTGCAAATTATGACCATCGACTTTGGTCTCATCAGACCACATAATCTTATTCCAAAACTCATTTGGTTTGTTCACATGCTCTTTAGCATACTCCAAGCATACTGCCTTGTGTCTAGAAGTAAACAATGGCTTCCTGCGTGCTTTTCTCCCAAACATTCCAGACTTGTGCAGACTGCGCTTGACGGTGGAGATGTGGACTTTTATTCCACTTGCTTCTAAGAACTTTTTCAGGCCCCCTGCTGTTTGTTTTGGATTCTTACGTAGCTCTCGAGCAAGTTGCCTAGCAGCTCTTTCAGTTATTTTTCTTGGTCTTCCACTCCTTAGTAGAGTCTTAGTGTGTCCATGTTTCTTCCATTTCTGGATTATGGTCTTCACAGTTTTTTATGTGAAGACCATAGTTTTTTTTTTTTTTTTTATGACCCTCTCCAGCTTTATGAAAGTTTACCAATTTCATTTTTAGGTCTTCTGACAGCTGTTTCCCTGATCCCATTGTTGCTTGAGACTGCTCCTGGAGATCTACCCACTTGCAAATATAAAATTCACGCCTAATTTAACACACCTGGTGCCACTCATCAAGCATTAAGTGTTGATGATGTTTTTTAAAGGATCAGACACCTAATTTTACATATTAAAGTTAAATGCCTAGAGGGTTTATCAAAGGGGATGTAAACTTTTCAGCTTGCTATTAAAGATAAATTTGGACTTGGACTCAGCTATTTTAACATTGAGGCCATACCATAAAAGGTTTTCAGAGGGGAAACACATTTAAATGATTATGGAAGGCTATTTTGAAGATGAACTGTACAACAGAGGCAGACGTTTTGATTATTCACCCAAGGTGTAAGGGGGATGCAAACTTTTGCACTCAACTGTATATGGTGAAATATATCTCTCAATTAATAACAGAAGGGAATGTTTCTGTGGTGTTTTTAAAGATATAGTATATTTGAAGTCAAAGGCTGCAGGCAGTTAGTAAAAGGAATTGCTTAAACCAACAGCACTTATGTTATGTTTATTATAACCAAATACATCAAGGGGCATTTAAACGTAAATCTGTTAGACTTTGTTCTTCACTTTCTGTTTCCGATTGCAGTGTTATGTTCCATGGGTCTGTTTTTGTCCTGCTGTAATAAATTAGATTCTCTATGTGGAACAGAACTGTTTTTCAGACTGACAGAAACACGAGTTACAGAAGCAGAGAGACCTCAGACCACAGAGTAAACAAAAAGAGTTATAATTTATTGAATTACTGGGCTCTTGACATGCTAGAAAGCAGGGACGTGGAGTGCCAAGCTTTCAAAAAATCCCCATTAAAATAACATTATATTATATTGAAATACAATCAAAGGGTTTTTCGTCGAAAGGAAGTGAGTTTTTTCATTGCATGTTTTGAGTATTTCTCAGGAAGGATGAGCGAATGTTTTTCGTGCGCTGCATCACCAGTGCTTTGTTGGTACTTGATCCGCAATTTGATAAAAGCGCATTTGACTGACATTTTCATCGCCGTAAGCTTTACTATGCAAATCTTGGCATTTTATCAAACAATTCACATGAAGTGTGACAACGGCAGATTGTACGTGGAAAGAAAATAAAAAGAAGAGTAGATGATTTCGTTACAAAGGCCAAGCACTGAAATGGACCAAACAGCTGCACTGTCTTGATTGAACATGTATGAATTTGTTGTAAAGGTCGAAATGTGGAACAGAACTCTTTTTTTTTCTTTTTTCGGTGCCTTGCATAAGTATTCACCCCCTTTCGATTCATTACATATAATCCCATTTACTTATATAAGTAAAAAATGTGGGAAAGTTCAAAGGGGTGAATACTTATGTAATGTACTAACGTTTGTGTCTTTATTCAAACATGTATACAGTGAATGACATTTTATCTACAACAAAAAAACTACTTAAAATCTTTACACTGTACAAAACAAAGCAGTATCTTACACATTTCATTCAACACATTTAATGAATATTTTAAAAGAATCTGTCATATTCCTCTAGAACTGCAGCCAATAATTCCAACATATATATATTTAAATATATATATATATATCATAATATCGCCACAAACTAGGCTGCGACACGTGCCTATATGTCGTTGTTAATACAGTACCATGATAAAGGAATCAGCAGATGCGCGCTTGCGGGTGGAAACGTCTGCAATCAGTAGAACGTGCACCAGTTGCTGCCATCGCTGGGCGTCAGTCCTCCGGTTATGAGGAGGATGAGATCCACAAACCACCAGATTCCCAGGCCTCCGAGGGTGAGGAGCTTCCCGACGGCGGTGCCCGTGTGGCCCAGACAGAAGCGGTCCACGCCGAAGCAGCCCAGGAAGAACGAGTACAGGAGCGTGGTGATGAAGTAGTGACCTGTGTATCTGTGGACACATTAATTATATATACAGTATAAAGTTGCAAACTTCGCACTGATCCAGGATCAGTTCTTGCTTCTCTTCTTGGAAGAATTATTATTATAAATACTAATAGCCTGGAATCAGCACTGAACACTAGGAAAAAAAAAAAAAGGATTTGCGCTAGTGCTATTAACACGTCCATCTTGTGTTTTGGAGTGTCATTTTTTTTCTAATGGCATCACTCAAGGTAAGGTGTGTGTGGTGGTCTGGGAAAACCCACTGGATGTCACAATGACAACCAAAAATCAGGCCATAATTTTTTTTTTTTTCCATCATCTACTTTGAGAAATTATAAATATATCTATATCTATATATCACCAATTTATTCACTCTTTCATTGCCTATCTACTTGTAGTTGACATACATGACAAAGAGAAACCTATTTCAGTTCAGGAAACGAAAATAGTAGGAAATGAAGGTTTCCTGAAAGTTTTTAAACTAGCGATCCACATTTGAACAGCATTTGGGTTGCGACCAAGCTGCTTGGTGAATCTCTTATCATGACACATTCACTTCAACCACCATTATATAATCACCAACAGATTTACTGATGTGGTGTCTGATACTGTATGATGCACTGTTGTGTATAAAAATGGGCAAAAATGACGCTGCAGAGCTAAAAACGGTCGTAACTCCATCTTGAAGCCAGAAACACTTCCTCAGCTGTTTATGTACAAACAGTTTTTAGTGAGTGTAACGTAAAACTGAAGGCACTGTTATACATTTCAGCATTTAAACAATAATAATTAGTCATGATGGTCATGTGACCTCCCGCCAACATCTACACGTATCGGCGGTGTGTATCAGCGCGTCACGCTGACTCGCTTACATAAACACTATTTATACCCTGATATATCTCCAGTGCTTTGTTGCTTTGTACGTGATGGAAAACGTGGATGAGAGCGGTTTTTGGCTGCGTTTCCGACCTTGTCAGCATTGCAGCGCAAATCTGGCATTTCATCAAGCAGCCACACATGGGGTGTAAGAACAGTAAATTGTACATGGAAGGGAAAAGGGAAGTGGATTGCATAATTAAGCCTCTAGGACATGAAATATGTATGATATTACCTTTAGAAGAAGTGTGAAGTTGTAATTGGGTTTCAAAAACACCCTTCATAAGCAGTGGGTTCAATCCTAATACTAGACTTCCCTCTAGTGGCACGTAGTGAACACGGTCACGGAACCAAACTGTGGTTTTTCACTGAATTCTCCATTAAATGGTGCAAAACATTACACAAAGCAACCATTCGTTCTATAACAGTGGCTCTGACACTAACGCAGCTCCAAATGACAGGTTTATTTAGTGTTTCTATAGTCTAAAGATGGGCGATGTCACGATATTTGGACAATAAATTCGAATTTGAACAAAAACTGAGCTTGATTATATTATTTTATGACATTAATGTACGTTAAAAAATTGAGAAAAAATTGGAATAAATTCGAATAATAAAATTTTAAACCCCTTTTTCAGATGAATGTAATATCAAAATGTTATATCAAATCAGGTGCTTCCAATCAGAGCTTGCAATTATGGAAAAACATCACGATACCAGTGACATCTCAGGAAAGTGTACTGTGCCAAAAATGTATCATGATATCAATATAATATCATTATATTGCCCAAGCCTTGTAACAACTCATATGACGAGAGATCTGCATAATCTACGGCTAATAATAAACCTTTTTAAAAAACGTGATGATGTTTAACAAAGAAGAATCGTTGATATGAGATGTAAGGAGTCTCCAGTGTCAGTGGTTTGTAACGGTCAGTGAGTGAGTTCTGGTTTCTCGGTAACAAGACAAGCTGCATTTTTTTTTTTTTTTTGACGTATTAATGTAAAGAGAGAGAGAAGAGAGATAAAAAGCACAACATGTCGTTAATTAATCTGGGAAACTGATGTGGTGTAAGAGGAATAAAACACGTTGAGACGTGCTGCTATAGGAAAACAGTCCATTTTTTTTTCTATAACAGCACTCCATGTTGCGTTTGATTCCTTACTTAAAGAATGCAAAGACTGATTAATCTGTTCTCGTACTTGATGCACGGTTCGTTCCCTCGGAGGAATTCTCGAGGCCCGGCACACTCGATGCCGTCCAACGCTGTGCACAGCACTTGTGTGTGATTCACATCTTTGTACACCTGACCTTGATTTCCAATCTGTAAAATTAAAAGCAAAAAACAAACAAATAAATAAATAAATAAATACACTTGTGGTGAAATTATTAACCTTTAGTACATTTTCAAGCAGAAATCCTGAAAAGGCAGATTTCAATTCACAAAATGTAACAGCTGAGGCAGAGCTAATCTTAACTGCAGCCTTAATTATATGTAGATAATAAATGAACAGGGACTAAATCAATCAGAACTCGTTATTTTTACTCTTGGAAGGACGCATCCCAGACCTCATCTTAAAAGCTGTTAGATTACTGTATGAGCAGGAGTGAAGGCATGGGAGTGTTAACAAGTCTATTTCAAAAACACCACTGAAACGACACCATGTTCTCTTTCCTACTTTGTCAAGCTGTTAACAATCACCATTATGTCCCACAAGTGAGTCGATTCTTCTGAACAAATCCATTTAAGTGCACTGAGCCATACAAGAATCGATTTGTTCGATTCACTACTCGGGGCAGAAATAGTTTGCGGAAAAAGTAATGAGTGGAAACAATGCAGGCGGCGCTGCTTTCCGACTGGTTTTATAGAAAATAAAACTCTGTGAATGGGTCATGGGTGTCAGGTCGATTCTCCCGACTCGCTTCGAGACGTTTTTGCTGATTAGCTCTTTGGGTACTTGCCTTGACGCAGCCGTGTCCCAGCTCCTGGAAGGCTGTGAGGTTTCCATCGTGATCGACAGGATCTCTGCAGTATATAAACTCCTCAGGACTGAATTGAAAAAGATGAGATAACGACACAGTATGTAAATATAATATAATAAAATATAACGATGTATTCAATGTTTCCCATCATATAAACTATGAGTTCTCTGGAGGCTAAAAGGTGACTAATGACCCTTGTTTGACGTTTCTTCAGTTCCCTGCTCACAACTTTACTTCCTACCTGCAAGTCGGTTCCTATTTACTCACAAAAATGGAAGAACTGTGGTTTCATCTCATCCTGTCATATACGACCATTCGGTAAATGTGTTTTGAGCCATTACGAAGAAAAATAAAGCTTGGAAGGAAGTAGTTTTGTCGTATATTAATTTCATAATATGTAGCTCATTCTGATTTAAATCATCACTGCGGTGTTGTGGGTATCTAATTCCCAACGATGAAGCCAAAAAAAGGTTAGAACCACTAACTCTGGTTATAAGTACAGAATATTTCACCTCAGTACCTGGTCACCTCTGCCAGGAGGTTACGACTTGGCCAGAGATGGATCTTTTAACACGGTAAATCCAAGAATTTTCTTTCGATTATTAGTTGGTTGACTGATTATTGGCTGATTTACACAACCAGTAGCCAGTAGCGTTCGAGATACACCACACCCCTTCCAAATCTAACTAGCTTAGTGAACTAGCTAAATATGGACAACAGCAAAGAATTTAACAAGAGCCTGTGGGGGATTTCTCACCACCACCTGAACCCACGCGTGTCGACTTTAATGAGGACGATATCCTAGACGACGAGATGCCACGTCCTTTTGGAAATTATGTACAGACGGTCGCAGGATCGTCACTGCGAGACATCTGACGCGTCTGAGTGGTAGGGATGGGCGATATAGACTTAAAACTATATCACAGTATTTTTTTGCGGTAACGATATAAATGACGATATGAAAATAGTAACATTCAAAACTATCTTTTTTTGGCATACAGTCTTGAGATCCGTCTGATCTGATCACATCTGATCTTCTGTATCCGAACCACTTCCTTATTACGGAGGAAACTCCTTTTTTCGGGATAGATTCGACTAATTCTTCCTCGTCAATGTCGGAACTCCGCCTTCCGCCATTCTTGTTCTCGTTCTACGTGTCAGATGTCCACATTGCGGCACGTAAACACGCATTCGACTATATCATAACTATCACGGGATGACAAATTCTTATCTCATGGAGGAATTGTACCTGTATATCATGGACTACACGATATGGCACAATCCTACTAAGTGTTAGATAAAATGATATTACTGACTCTTTCTAATGGAGGATGGTGTATAAAGATGGAAATGCGTTCTCTGAACAACGTTCCATTTTGGATGTTACTCCAAAAAAAAAAAAAAAAAAAAAAAAA
>CM040477.1:2857982-2873992 GCA_022758105.1 Pangasianodon gigas
GAATATGCCCAGAACTATTCTTTGTATTTTTGTCTACATATGCTGTAGTATTAGTGTTGATGATACTAAGGAACAGGTTCAAACAGGTCTGAAGGAAGGGTCTTGATTTTAGGAGCACTTTAAGGTTAAACACTTACAGGTACCGACAGAGGACCACCGGAGATGGAGGGCTGTATTCATACTGCTCCGTGTGATTTAACGGCTCTGTTGTTGTGATGTTATTGTATGTGACATTTTCTTCAGGTTGCTGTGTGAACAGAGCTGTGACTGTAGTAGATGCAGCTGTTGTTGTTGTTGTAGTTGTTGTTGTAGTTGTTGTGGTTGTTGTTGTTGTTGTTGTCTCTCTGCTTCCGGGTGTGGTGGAGTTTTCAGAGTGAATCCCTTCCAGGCATTGCAAAAGCAGCACCGAGACGAGCAAGAAAAACTGTCCGCCTAACAACACATAATTCACAGAAATGTGAGACATGGCGAAGTTTCTGTGTCTCTGTTTACAAATCCTTCATTACAGCGAGCTAGCTCTCATGCTAACCGCGCAAGCCCCAGCAGCGCTACCCGTATTTCGACAAGTCCCGCCTCCTGAGCTTGGATTGGCTCGGAGTTCGTACCGACAGCGAGATTGGCCAATCAGAGAACTTCTCGTGATGACGCGTTAACAACGCGAAAGTTCGTTATTCCACCACACTACAAAAAAAAAAAAAAATTGATTCTCTAGATCAAATTGTAAATAGATATTTATTTTTTAGTTACATTTTTTAATTACGTTAGAGTTTTTGCTCGGTCACGTTTTATGTTTCCATAGAAACGAATAATTCCACCGCGCGCTCAAGAGTGAGCAGAACGTAATGCGCTCGCGCGACATTAAAAATGGACAGTAATTGTTCACAGTACACCAAATCTCTACATCACACCTTTATATTTTATTGTTTAATTTAAAAAAATAAATATTTCCAAAGGTATTGTTAATATTGCCCATAACACTTATTGAAGCGCCGTCACAGAAAACTAGCCAATCACAGAACAGGATCCGGGGCTCGTCGGAATACGGGTGGGAAAATAACACGAGACGCTGTTACAATATTCCTAACGTTTAATTCACTTGTCATAATAGTGTCGAATATATTTAATATTTTTATACAATTTATACAAATATAGAATTTACGTTTATACTAGATAAACATAAATTGGACGCCTAAATTAGCATGTTAATTCATTTTCAAGTCGTTATCATTTCAGCGTTTGTTCAGTGCGTCGCACACTGATGACGTAACAAAAGCGACTCTTTTTTTTTTTTTTCTTTTTTTAATCTATTGGTAAAGTCTATGCAGGTTAGGATTATGGTCAGGTTCGTTTATTTTTAGGCTTGCTCTCATTTTAACGTCACTAAGGCCTCATTAATGCTTTGATTAGTTGAATAAAACCCAAATCTATGAATTTTTTTTAAAACTTTCTATTAAATAAATGATTTCAGCAATCAATGGCATTTAAGGCTGAGTAAAATCAATAATAAAAAAGCTTTTAAATTATCTTTAAATGAATTAACAATAGTTAAAAGATCTTTTTAAATGCTCACCTTTAGTGATGTAATTATTGGTAAATAGTAAAAAGCTTATCATTCTTACTGTGAGATGTATTATAATAATAATAATAATAATAATAATAATAATAATAATAATAATTTGATATGAATCTGCTCTTCCACAATAATCTCTTTGAAATAAAATTTGAACAAGAATGTGGCTTCATTAAAAAAAAAAAAAAACTATAAAGTTAATGAAAATGTTTTTGATAAATGACTCCAGCATGACAGTGTTGGGCCAAAATTGACTCAGATGATACAACACAATATACCTGCAATTAAGAAAATATATAGATAAATATGAGAATATCAAAAAACCCTGGAAAAAAAAATGTTTTACAGTTATTGTGGTTTAGTTGATGTGTATACATGACCTACCTGTCAAACCCCTTCTCATCTCTGTGCCTCGTTTAATACACACAGCACCATGTGATGCTGAAGTTCAGTAAATAATTTCCAGTGCTGTTGTAATGCGACAGTAACAGAATCATGCACACAGAGTCTGTATACAAAGCCATACACTTTATTTGGCAACAAATCCATTTAATATATCTTTCACTTTCTCTTACAATATATTAATCATGCACACATATCTGCCAAACGGTAAATAATAAATAGCCTAATCTTCATATTTTACATTTACATTTATTCAGATTGAATTTATTATAGATGAGTTACAATTAGAGTGTGGAGGAGAACAGGGTAAGACAAGCCACTCCAAATAATTCACAATTCATTATTGTTTTAGTCATTTTAAGATTTTATGATGAAAAAAAAGAACACTTAAGTCCAAAAATATGATGAGTCCAGTGTTATAATGAGTTCATAAGTTGCATCAAGTGTACCTTTATTTTATTATTTTTTTAGATTTAGTGTATAAATATATACACACACACACACACACACACACACACTATATGGCCAAAAGTTTTGTGGACACTTGATATATATATATACATATATATTTATTTATTTTCCCCTATAATGTAATTTAAAAATAAGTAATGTATATCCAATGGATATTTAATATTTTTCTTAAACTTTATATTTTATACATCTAATAAGTCAGGATTTTGGACAATCAAAACACACATACTAATAATAGTACTAATACTTATACTGTATAAGTTTTTTTTTCAACTGAATTGTTGAATCTGACTCCGAATCAACTCTGAATCAGTTTTCATTTCTACCACTTTCTCATGTGAAGTTTATTTTCTTACTGTAATTTTTTTTCAGGCTTTGGTCCAAAATGTTTCTATAAAGTGCATAAAGCAAAAATGGCGCTGTAGCTACATCCATTTATTTCAATCAGCTCAGACTGAACTGTCCAGGAAAAGTGTATAAATATTAAATGAATCAGAAGTGGCTTGTCTTACCCTGTTTTCCCTCTTTCCAGGTGAGCGGTTTAGGATTAAGAGCCGTTCTCGAGGGATTCGAGTTCCACTCATATTCTACACCTCATTATTTTTCATTCACACTTCAGTCACAGGTGTGAAATTTTATTGCTGTTCAGTTCTGTTTAAATCAGCGTAAGGTTTTTTAGGTGGAAGGTGGCGTCGGTGACCTCTGACCCCTGCTGACTTTGCTGTCGGGCTCGGCTCGGGCTGAAGCGTGGCGTTTGGGCTGCAGCAGGTGTGTGTGTGAGGCGTGGGGGAGAGGGTACGGTGCACAGCGAGGCCGGTGGCTCACAGCAGGAGCGGCCATTCGCTGAGTCCACGGAGCCGCCAGCATACAGTTATACGGGTAACAGTGAGAGATGATCAGAGCCTGAATATTAAAAAAAAACATATTCAATTCAGTACAAAATTAGTGTTTAATACTTATGAAAACGATTTCAAAAATCATAATCAAGAAGCACTGAAATGAATGACCATGTTTAAATTTCTCAGTACAGATCAGCACTTTGCTTACGATGCTTAAGATGCAAAAAAACAGCATCAATATACATTTAAATAATATTTATTTGGTTTTTGTTTGGCTATTATTACATTTTTGCTACTGTTTTCGTTTTTAAATATTATTATTTTCAGTTCTTGTCAAATTTTATAAATATATTATTATTTATATATGTGACTATTTGGCTTGGCCAAAATTAATAAATTACAAATAAAATATTTATTTATTTTATTTTTATTTTTATTTTTTAAAATATTTTTATCATTTGTTTATTCATTTGTTTGTTTGTTTAATCGTTTATTTATTTCTTTCTTTTTCTGTTCTTTGCAGACATCACAAAATCCACAAACTTTTTTTCTTTTCTTTAAAAAAACACACTTTTCTGTTTTTAAAAAACAAATTCTGAAATTATGAAACCAGAGCAATATCAATAGCAATAATAATAATAATGCCTTAAAACACCCATGATTTATAATTTAATGTAAATATATCGTCATTTTTTTCACTTCATGGATACGATTTCACTGCAATCATTTTTTTATGAAGATTATTTTTGAACGTGGAATTTGAATATCACACACTGCAAACATTTTTTAAGCATTTTCGTGAATAAAAATCAGAGCGATGACATCACAGTATTTCAGTATCATGTATTGATAGACACGGTTACAGGTTCCTTTTACGCTGCTTCAAAATATCAAAAACAGTTTATTCATAAGCCTATAAAAAGTCTTAAATTAATATTTGGGTTTATGTATGAAATGCCTTAATAATAATAATAATAATAATAATAATAATAATAATAATAATAATAATAATGAGAAGGCGAGGACAGTGTATGACATTAATACATGTAGATAAAAATTTGATTTCCAATTTTTTAAGATTTAAAATGATACTTTATGGTTTCATCATTACAGTAATTTAATATTAGTTATTAAAGCGTTACACTTTAGTCAGCTGAGCAGTAGATTACAGTGAGTAGGAATTATTGAAGAACTACTACAGTAACCCATGATTACTTACTGATAAGTTATTAAGTACTCAAGCATTAATTAATAAACCGTATTATAATATGTTATCATTTTTTAAAAATCTTTTTTGGATATTTTCTTCCTTTAGACTGCACCAAAAAAAAAGCCTTACACTATCAGCTTAAGTGTTTTTATATTTTGCATATCATCATACAAATTAGCTCTTTAAAAATATTATAAATTATTTTAAAATAATTATTTAAAAAAATATTATAAATTATTTAGAAAAGTATTATATTTCAATATCTGTAAACTCCATGTATCAGTATTTTACCTTGTGTGTATTATGTATTACACCACAAAATTTTTTATTATTTACATTTTATTATTTATTATTTATTTATTATTTAGTCATTGGAATATCACTGAGGACATGAAAACAAAATGTATGGTTTGTATTTTTATTTATTATTATTATTATTATTATTATTATTATTAATATTATTATTATGTTTGAATTTTATTTTTTTATGCATAATGACACCTGAACGTGGTACTGGAATATCGCGATATTTTTCCATGGTGATATGTGATCGTGGTATTAATACTGACTCATGTGGACCGTCATGGACGCACCGATGATATCGTACCTGTGAGGTCGTTTCAGGCTGCTGAAGGCACAGTGGGAAATTTCCCAGAATGCCCTGGTGTGAAGTTTCCATGGCGCCGTAGCTGTAGCCCCTGATGCTTTCTCCAGCAGCTGGAGCACCAGCCGTCCAGAAGTTTACACAGTTTTGGTTTGGCAGAAAGCGTGACGTTCTTCTCACGCCGGCGAGAAGCTGCTGTCCTGCGAAGCAGCAGCGATGAAGGAAGCATTCGTCCAGAGTCCGTGTGAAGTGTTCAGCGTGCAGAGGGACAGCGTTCAGGTCTAACACACGCTTCTCACTGCCTCTGACTGGCCGCGTGTCTTTCAGCTCGTGGCTGGTGGTGGAGATTTCTCTGGAGTCCAGTTTGGCCTGATGGATCGAGCTCTCCACTTCTGCGTCACTCCCACTGTCGCTCTCGCAAAAAACCTCTGCACAAGAAATCACACACGCGTGTCAATGCCTTATTATTTATTCGTTTGCTTGTTTGATTGTTTATTCATTTACTGTCATATCTAGGTATTTATTTGTTTATCTATCTCTGCCTGTCTATTTATTTGTTTGTTTGTTTGTTTGTTTGTTTGCTTGTTTATTTATTTATTTAAATTAATTAATTAATTTATCTATCTATCTACATATTTACTTATCCATTGTCTCTCTATTTAACAATTGTTTTGTTTATTTACTTACATATTCGATTATTTATTCATTTATTTTTTGTACTGACATTTTTATTAATTTTTTTATTTATTTATATCTATGTCTAACCTTCCATTTATTTATTTATTTATTTACTTGTTTCATTATTTATTATTTAATTTTTGTACTTATGTATTTATTTATCTATTTTCTCTATTATCTATTTATTTGTTTACACATTTCATTCTTAGTTCATTTATTTTCATTTATTTTAAATATGTATGTATTTATTATTTTCAGTCAAATTTTATAAATATATTATTATTTATATATGTGACTATTTGGCTTGGCCAAAATTAATAAATTACAAATTATTTATTTATTTATTTATTTATTTATTTATTTATTTACCTTATGTACATATTTATCTATCAGTTTATTTATTTGTTTGTTTATTATGTGTGATTTTGTGTTTATTATTTATTTCTATTATTTCTTTTATTAACATTATTGAGGGTATTATCTCATAATAATACAGAATAATAAATATACAATCCATGTAATGATTCAATGATTAACAATAACAACAACAGCAGCAGCAATAATAATAATAATAATAATAATAATAATAATAATAAGAGACTTGTAACCTTTCTGTGTGGACGTTGCGACAGTTGGAACTTGGAGGAAGTGGCCGGGACGATCAGAGGACGAATCGTCTGAGGATCCTCCGTCTTTATTCTGCTCCACGTCTCTGGCCTTGAACTGCAGCATTACAGGTTTTCTAATGGAAAATATATTTCTCATTCATTCATTCATTCATTCATTCATTCAATATGTATTTATTTATTCATTCATTCATTCATTTAGCTACCCTTTTGTTGTTTAGACCTGAGCTACACTAAGTCATGCCAAAGTCTGACCTTTTCTCCCTCCTCCCGTTCCCCGTGTCCCGGAATCCCTTTGCGAACGGATTATTATCGATTTTCAGCTGCGTTATCTGTTCAACATAAAAACATGATCAATTCAGTGCCTCTCTTTATTACACTCAACATGCTGATTATATCACATCATAAACATATAATCAATAATAAATATCTAATTACATAGTAACTGTGTATAATTAGATAAATAATTAACCTACTATATGATCATGTGTCTATGATCACGTTAATGACGGACAGATTTCATTCTTACTAATTAAGTATTAAAAAGAAAAAAAGGATCATTAATATATTATGTATTATATAGAGAGCAGCCTGGAGTGAACTGTGTGACTGAAGGAACTAATAAAAACCGCACGAGTGTGTTGAGATTTCTGCAGATGAAATGTATTGCTTTTATGGATTTTAATTGCTTTCATGCAATGATATCACTTCAAGAAAAAAAAAATTTAATTAGAACAAATAAGCATGACTTACACAAACATCAGGTTTTTTTAAATTTAGTTAAACCTTTTCACACAAAAATCACTTGAAATGCAAATAAATAAATAAATAAATAAATAAATAAAAATTTTAAATCAACCCTAAAAATAAACAACAACAACAACAAAAAAAAATCAAGCTCCAAAAAATTATTTCCAATTCCAATTTTTTCCCCATTTTTTACAAGATCTGATTTTGGGCATTGGACTGATATCATCTCTAATTATTATTATTATTATTATTATTATTATTATTATTATTATTATTGTAATAACGTAATAAATACAAGGAAATATTTATAGATTTATAGATAGATATTTCTAAACAAAAATAAATGAGGTGGAAAACAATAATAATAATAATAATAACAATAATAATAATAATAATAATAGTTTGTTATTATTATTATTATTATTATTATTATTATTATTATTATTGCAAAGGGAGCTCATGTGAATTATTATAACTTCATATGGTGGTATGGTGGTGAATGAAGCTGGGGAATGAAGTGAACAGAGTGTAAGAGAGGAACCTTGTCATTCTGGTAAGCAGTGACGGCGATGAACTCGGTCTCAGGAAACACGAAGGTCCTGAACGCACTGTAGGGAAGTTTGAGGAGATCATCAGCTCTCACCACGTGCAGCCGCGGCTGGTATTTATGCATGGAGTTCAAAATGGTCTGGAACAAGAAAAATACAATAAAAAAAAAATTTAATTAAAAAAAAACATAGTCGGATTTCTGATAGAAGTCTAGAGAAGTTTCCAGAAAACCTTAGAAAATAAAAGTAGAAATGATTAGCAGTGAAACTCCAGTGAATGACAGACTCACAGTACATAATTAATGTCATGGTTTTCTTTCTTTTTTTTTTTTTTTTTTTACACAGTATCTGCTTACAGACGCACTTTTTTTTTTTTTTTTTTTGTTAAAAGGATCGCTCTTAGATTGCAGTAATTCATCATACAGAAACACTACTTTCTCTGATTTTTCACCTCTTTATAAAAACCTCCTGTGCTGGTATTTTAACAAACATACATGTTTGGACATGGAAATAATATTTTTGTGATATTATGGTATAAATATTTCTTCATTCTCATTTCATCATTCAGATGCTCTGTTCCACTTGTTACACTAACATTACTCCGAACGTTACTCTGAACAAAGGGAAATTACAGGATTACTGTAATGAGTAGAAAAGTAAAAGTTATCATGCAACATGTTCACATGCAATATATAATACTATAATATTAATTTCTCACAAAACCAAACACTACATAACTACATTAAATAACTACACATATTTCACTGAAGTATCCAAACTATTACTCAGTAATTTGTTGGGTTTCCACACAAAGTTTCCACACAAAGAAACATGGGATAAATACATAGTTTAAATATTATTCATTATGTATTGTATATTAAATCATATATTGTTGAGTTTTATTAGCTTTTGAACTAGCTTTAATATTAATAAAAGCTTGTATTACTTAATATATCACAGCAAAAGTTTACATCCTTTAATCTTGGATGAAAAAAAGAAATTACTGCGATAATTTATGAGTTTGAAGGCCATAATAAAGTCAAAGGGTGGGCAAAGAAGTTATTAAAGAATATTATATCAGCTGTGAAGTGACGTAATTTAGATTTTTTTTTCTTTTTTGCGAATAACATTTTTGTTGATTATGATAATGATTTTGTCTTAAGGGTGTGCAAACTATTGCACTCCTCACATCTGTTGCATTGTAAGATATCAGCCTATGACGAACAGGATACAAGTCTAACGTTTGATGGAAATTAGGCAAAGGCAAATGATTATAACGCACTTGTATTTGAAATTTACTTTTTTTTTTTTTTTTAAATCACCTTTATAAAATCTAAACCATTTTGATTTTGAAATGTATCAAAATAAATTTTATTTAGCTGGCTTATCTGGCAACATTTGAAAATCTTAGCTGTCATTTACTGAAAATAATAAGTCTTTTTTTAATTTTCTTATTTTCTGTATTTTTAAAAATCTTTTTAATTTTTAAATTTTTTTTATTTTGAATTATTTTCACTTTCTTCAGCACATGATGCTGATTTAACCTCAAACACTAGCTGCAGTCATAATAAACACAAGTGGAATAAAATTCAGACATAACACTGTAATATCATAAAAAAAAAATCACAATCTAAATGAAAATATTTATTTATATATTATGGTCCAAACATCATGTAGTCGATATAGACATAACAAAATGGAGAGGAGAGAAAATAACACCATGTTTTGTTTTGTTTTTTTATAAAAGTAAGAAAAGAATATGTGAGTCTATACAAAAAAAAACACTGTATTTACGTATTCTTACATTTTTCTTCATTTTTGATTTTTGTTGATATTTGAGTAATTTAGCATAGACGATGCACTTTTCACAGAGATAGGAGGAAACTGGAGAACTCTGAGTAAACCCATGCTAACGTGGTGAGAGTGTGTGTGACTCCATCCAGACAGAAATCCCAGCTCATGCTACTGATCTTATTATTACTCACGAATCCGTGTTTGTCCGAGATGTTGTTGGTCAGTTTCAGCTTGTGAAACGTCACCACTCGGGACATCCAGTGTTCCCCCGAGGCCGGGCTGTCCGGGTGAACGTACATACGCTTGGGAAGCTCCGGGTCGGCTTTTCCCGCCACCGTCCAGCGCGAGTGATGAAACTTGTACCTGCAGCCGTCGGACGACACCATGTCCATCAGCAGCACGTAGCTCGCTCTCCGGTCCAAACCACTGCAGCGCACACGCAATGGAGGAAACATCCGCCTCATAGACGCAGACAGGAAAACAATTAAAAAAAAAAAAAAACATGCCTGTGTTAGTCTGACAGAGACGTTTATGGCATCTTTAATCATTAAAATCACCAAATTGTACGTAAATGTACAATAAGAGACCTCTGACAGAGGCGTGTATAGATTCTGTTTACATTTTACACAAAATTAAGGTGGAAAATCAAAAAAATATGGATCAACTGTCTGAAAATTTTGACTTACACATTGCGTTCTTCAGTATTTATTAGAGATGCAATGTGAAACCTATAGCTTGTGTAATGTAATATAATTTACACAGTTACTAATTATATTTTCTCGTCTCCTGAGATGAATATCAGCGGTGTTACTTAGAGAAATACGTTTATAAGCGGTAAGTTATAGGTACCATATTGCACCTTTAATATTTACGAACGATATTAAACATTGCACTATAAGTCATATGAGAAAACTGTGGAAATTTAACTTACAACATGGGATACATGGAAATTAGCTTCCATTTTTTTTTTAAATATAATTATTGAGTTATAGGTGTTTAGAGCTGTGTTACTCTGAGACATGTTTAGAAATTACTTGTGGCATATTGCAGCTTTAATATTTTTAAAAAATGCATTTGAATTATTTGAATTAATCAACGTGTGTGTAATTTTCACTTACACATTCAGCAATTATCAATTAACACATGGAACTATAGCTTAAATATAATATTTAATTTGTCTATATAGGTATTTAGAATTGAGTTACTCTGAGAGATGTGTTTATAACGTACAGGTGCCATACTGCATCTTTAATAGTTATGGAAATCATTAAAAAAAAGTCATAGGTGCGAAATGAACAATGTAAAAATCTTATTTATATAAGATTTAACTATAGAGTTATGGGTATTCAGACATGTTGTTCTGAGAGATGTGTTTATAAGTTCAAGATTGCGTATTGCATCTTTAATTATTAAAAAAAAAAACTTAGACAAAGGTCATAGGAGCAACCTGCACAACTGGTGTGCACATTTGAAGTGTTGAGTAATTATCAAAGATGTAATACTTTATAGAGAACTTTAGCTTAAATTTATATGAAATATAATTATTATAAGTTCAAGGTTCTATACTGCATCTTTAACATATATATATGACAGATTGTCTAATTAATATATATATATATTAATTAGACAATCTGTCATGTGGGTGAACTGAACAACTTGTGTGTGATATCAGATCTTGACAGATACATTTAGAACTCCTATATCACATATTGCATCTTTAATATTTATAAACAGATTTGACGTGTGTGTGACGTGATTTTCTCGTTACTCTGAAATGGGTGTTGTGTTTCACTGACCGATCAACGTGTAGGTTCCACTGTGCATTTTAATAATTACTGGATGGTAAAGAAACCTACGTTTCAGGCGTTTCAGCACGAATCTGACTCTCACGCAGGATTTTTCAGTACTTCTTAAAGTCACACCATGGGACTTATATGTATTTTCTCATTTCTCACGTGGTAAAGTGACAGCTGAATTACTTTCCTTTATAAGCTGTGTTTAACATGTAGAGTTATACGTGCTGCTTATAAAACATATTATGTGAACATGATGTTATTCCCCTATAAAGGGAGTAGTTTTCTATAATTTGTTACAATAAACTTTAAGAATTTCTGAAGTAAGGTTTCATAAAGGAAGTATTTTTGTTTGTTTGTTTGTTGCCCTATAAAAGGTAGTTTTCTATTTTTTAAAAGAATTTTTATAGAAGAATTGATTCAGGTAAATATCCAACAACCAGATTTTGACATTACACACGTCTTGTGTTTCTTACTGCAAATCCCACACCGCTTCTTTAATAATTCTAAAAATGACACACACTGATACTGGTTCTGGTTTTCATATTTGCATATTTAAACAAAACTGTGTCATGTTTGGTTATTAGTTTGTTTGCTTGTTTACCTCCCCGACTTTGTGATGACCATTTCAGTGCCGATCCGGTGGAACTGCCTCCACAGCTCCATGCCCTCCAGGTGCACCACCAGCTCTTCCTCCTCCTCCTCCTCCTCGTCCTCCTCCTCTTCTTCTTTCTCCACATGCTGGAGGTGATGATGAACAGATGATGAAGAAGATGAAGGGCTGGAGATGATGATGCTGCTCCCGGTGATCTGCTCCATCAGAGGCCTCCCACACCCCAGCAGAGGGAAAAACGGCGCATGGTACGCCATGTTCACCTGGATGATCCAAAGAACCAAAATAAAATCACTTTTTTAAAATCTTTTGTAGCGTCAGTTCTGTACAAATTATGAGTTTCTGTGCACATGGAGTTGTTTCTTCATGTTTCAAGATGTGTCCAAATCCCCTAAGCCACTTAAAAACCTTCTAAACCCTCTTTAGCATGATTTATTCCTGAAGAAAAATGAAGAGACAGAGAACAAGAGGAAGTGCTGGGAAAGGAGAAGGGTCACCTCTTCTTCTCATCCCAGTCCAGCTGGAGTTTAAACTGGACTAAAGACGGCACTTTCTGATTGGCTCCCTGGGAGAACGCGCACGAACCAATCGCGTTCGAGCTGGGCGTGGCTAGTAAACATCACACAGGCGCTGTACAAACCGACACTTGTGGGCAAAATCATACGGCAAAATACAGTAGAACGCTACGTCACTACGTCATCAGTGGCGCGTTCACTAGTCGCCATGGCGACAGGACACTTGCGTACTACTTGCAACAGACTGAATTAATAGACTGAAAAGCGACACGGTGTGACTTAAATGCCTTTAAATGCAAAAATAAAACGCATACTTACATACTTAATAGGATGTACTTTTAAAATGAGCCCTATTAACTTTTTTAGTACTGGAATTGAGCATGGATATTGCAGTAAAACAACCGAGCTGGCTACTTCCGTACTAAATAGTGTCAAAATAGTATGCATGCTATTTAGTAAGGATCCAAGCAGAGAAGGAAATCACGTGGTTTCAGGACTTCAGCATGTGTTATATATGATTGTATACTGACACATACTACTGTACCATACTACTACTACTACTACTACTACTACTAATAATAATAATAATAATAGTAATAAGCATAACAGCAACAATTATGATAATAACAACAACAACAATAATAATAATAATAATAATAATAACAAGAAATATGTGAACATGCAGGATCCCCCCCCCCCCCCCCCCATAAAGAAAGTAGTATGCATACATTTTGTTTTATTTTTTATTTTTTCCATGATAAAGAATAGATCTCTCTCTCTCTCTCTCTCTCTCTCTCTCTCTCTCTCTCTCTCTGTCTCTCCCCAAATATGCACGAAAGGAAAAAAAAAACGTTTTTGTTTGTTTGTTTGTTTTGATATCACCATGTAATATATCTGATACATAAATGCAATTAAATAAATAACATGAAATGTGTGAACCTTTTTTTTTTTTTTTATAAAGGAAGTAGTACATTTTTCCCCTATATTTTCTGCATTTTTATGTCCATACATATAAGTTAATGTACAGTCAGGTCCATAAGTATTTGGACAGTGACACAATTTTGGTAATTTTGCCTCTGTACACCACCACAATGGATTTGAAATGAAGCAATCAAGATGTGACTGAAGCGTAGACTTTCAGCTTTAATTCAAGGGTTTAACAAAAATGTTGCATTAACCGTTTAGGAATTACAGCCATTTTTTTTATTATTTCATGGCCAAGTGTGGTCTATTACCTTGTTATTTCATGACAAATGAAGGAGATAAAAGGTCTGGAGTTGATTCTAAGTGTTGAAGGGCTCATGATCCAAAGCATACCACATCATGTGTCAAACATGGTGGAGGCAGTGTTATGGCATGGGCATGTATGGCTGCCAATGGAACTGGGTCACTGGTGTTTATGGATGATGTGACTGCTGATAGAAGTAGCAGGATGAAATCTGAGGTGTATAAGGCTATACTTTCTGCTCAGATTCAGTCAAATGCTTCACAACTGACAGGACAGCACTTCACAGTACAGATGGATACTGACCCAAAATGTACCGCGAAAGCAACCGAAGAGCTTCTTAAGGCAAAGAAATTAAATGTTCTTAAATGTCTGATGAGCTCAACCCAACTGAGCATGCTCTTCACTTACTGAAGACAAACCTGAAGGCAGAAAGACCCACAAACAAGCAGCAACTGAAGGCGGCTACAGTAAAGGCCTGGCAAAGCATCTCAAGGGAGGAAACACAGCATTTGGTGATGTCCACAGGTTCCAGACTTCAGGCAGTCATTAACTGCAAAGAATTTTCACCCAAGTATTAAAAATAATCCTAATATTTATGATTATGTTAGTTTGTCCAATTACTTTTCCTAAACGGTTAATGCAACATTTTTGTTAAACCCCTTGAATTAAAGCTGAAAGTCTACACTTCAATCACATCTTGATTGCTTCATTTCAAATCCATTGTGGTGGTGTACACAGGCAAAATTAAGAAAATTGTGTCACTGTTTAACAACTGTATATCCCAATAAGCCCAATGAGGTACGGCATGAAGTGTGCGACTGATATATGTCCAGTATATAAACTCACACTGCTCACACTGATTGGCTATTTAGTGAAATAAACCTGAGTTTCTCCTCCTCCTGACGTCCCCCAGCACTAATCAATCTCCATTCCTTTAACTCCAAGACACCATGCAACACAAACCATCACGCCATAAAACACACCTGCCAGAGAGCAGAGAGCATCACCGACTCATCCTGTACTTTTTCCCTAAAATCCAGGGTGATATTTAATACCAGCAGGTCTTTATATTTCATATGAGGAACTATTACAAAGAGCGTAAGTATAGCTATACACGGTGAAACAACTGAATGTATAAATAAATTGTAGAAATATAGAGTAGGCATACACTGATCAGCCATAACATTAAAACCACCTGCCTAATATTGTGTAGGTCGCCCTTGTGCCGCCAAAACAGCTCTGACCCTTCGAAGTATGGACCCCACTAGACCTCTGAAGGTGTGCTGTGGTATCTGGCACCAAGATGTTAGCAGCAGATCCTTTAAGTCCTGTAAGTATTGAGGATCCATGGATCGGACTTGCTCATCCAGCACATCCCTCAGGTGCTCAATTGGATTGAGATCTGGGGAATTTGGAGGCCACGTCAACACCTTGAACTCTTTGTGATGTTCCTCAAACCATTCCTGAACAATTTTTGCAGTGTGGCAGGGCACATTATCCTGCTGAAAGAGGCCACTGCCATTAGGGAATACTGTTGCCATGAAGAGGTGTACTTGGTCTGCAACAATGTTTAGGTAGGTGGTACATGTCAAAGTAACATCTACATGAATGCCAGGACCCAAGATTTCCCAGCAGAACATTACCCAGTGCATCACACTGCCTCTATGTATATAGATATACACATAAAACAATGCATTTTTTTAAAGCTTTTTATCTCTGAATCAATTTTGTTCTATATTCAGAACCAAAAATCTCAGTTTCTAGATGACCTGCGTTCACGAAATCTTATATGTTCATTCCTTTCCCTAATCATAAAGACATTACAGAGAAATTTCCCAAAATGTTGATTATTGTTGGATTTATGTTAGATTTTAAACTGATAAACGGCAGTGCCTGGTATTTTCTGAAATAAAATTTTCTCCAAAAAAGTCTTCTGGGAACGTATTCACAATAAAATAAATATTTCTAACAACAACAACAACAAATGAATGCATAATTAATTAGACAAAACCTCATTTGCATAAATAAATATACATTGCTGAAAAAGTTCCAATACAAAAAGTATTGTAAGAATATCAGCAATCAGCTGGTAAAGACTGATTAGGATATACTGGTATTAAAATTAAGATACATGCACAAATTTTGCTAGATAATGCATTACAACATTTTGAAAATGGACGTAAGATCATAAGTAAAGAATGTAATGCAATAGTCAGTAAGAGAATGTTTCAAATATAGAACAGCTCTCCTAATCAAGGTCAAAGCCACGGCATTTTATTTCCAGCAGAGTTTCAGGACTTTACTCTCAGAACCTCATTAAAAAAAAAAAAAAAAAAAAGCTTCCTGTTTACTTACTGCTTTCTGATCTA
>CM040477.1:2874092-2909746 GCA_022758105.1 Pangasianodon gigas
GTCTGCAACTTCACCTGTTCCTAGACGTTTCCTGGTTTTGCCGACGGATTTTTTTTTTCTCTATAAGCCTGAACACAAAGACTTTTTTAGCTACCTCCACTGACTGACTCTGATCTGTAACCGGAACTGAGAATCTGTTTTGGCTATTAAACTCTCTGACATTTAATAAAACAGATCTGAGATCAGTAGGAGTGAGTGACGGAATGATTGTGCCAAGAACTGTTTTTATTTCACGAGGGCAGGAGTTGTACCGTTCTATGCTGTTAATTGGGATTAGGTGACATATTGAGTTACAGCTTTTTATTACAATGGAGTTTGGCATTGGGTTTAGAGAGCAAAGCTTTCCAGCTCACTGTAGTTCCTCATCTCTGACTTTTTCCACACATATCCACATGTTATTGATCATCACTGCCAACTCTTGGCTATCTATTCATATTTCATAGTTCATTCATATTTATTCATCCTCGCAAACTCAGAACCAAATTTCCACCACCGATGGAAAGCTTTAAATTGTGTTCTTTTCCTCAATACAAAGTT
The DNA here is from genome assembly GCA_022758105.1 of Pangasianodon gigas. Lineage (NCBI taxonomy): Eukaryota > Metazoa > Chordata > Actinopteri > Siluriformes > Pangasiidae > Pangasianodon > Pangasianodon gigas. Next base: position 2,874,630 of record CM040477.1, read on the forward strand.
TACCTCTTGAGAATCATCAACTATTTTAGATGTCCACAGACTCATATCTCTATATTCCGATGATGTTACCATTTAATCTATCAAGGATTTGTCCTTAAGATGATGCCAAAAGATAGTGTAGATGTGTAGGTGGTGTATGTATTTTAGGAATTCTCCACATCTCACCAGTCCCTTTCTTTACCCTGTCTTCCTTCACGCTCACCAGTACAAAACCTATTCCACAAAACTGAGAGGTTGGTGTTATATTTTTCTTTCTCTATCGTATGAAATGTGAAATGCCTGGCTCAGTATGCCAGTCAAACCATGCTTGGGGCCTTGAATTCAAGGCCACCTCTGCTGTCGAAAATAAGAAAGAGGCAGGGGATTGGAACAGTGCCGAAATCTGGATTAACTCGGATTTCCTTTAGGGAGCTATGCTTAATTTTTTTTTTTTATTCCAGCCATGCTGTTAAATGGGCCCTTGGGTGCCATTATTTTTATTCCCTCAAAAAGTAATACTATTTGAGTCAATTTAGATTTCATGAACTAGGTCGTTTTCTTACTAACACTAGTCCAAACCATGTGTTCTGGTTGCATTCTCAATTCAGAACGTTCTTATGATAAAAACACAGTGGATTTTGGTCACAAAGCTGCAGAAATAATGCCTTCCGATGTAAACGTTTTGTTCACTCCCAAGTGTGCGAGCAACTCTGTGTCCGTAAGCATTACCTACGCCAAAAAACATCTCAGCCATTTCACACCCAGCGTTTTGTAACAACTTTATGTCACTCAGCAGCCCTCTGGAGTACCACCGGCATTGAGAGTAATACCCACACACACACTCACACACACACACACACACACACACACACGCAGGCTTATGGGGCAGCTGTGCCAAACCCCAGCAGTCCGCTAATAACAAGCCAGTCTTTTTCTGGCATGTGGGTGAGGGAAAACCCAGGGTGCTTTTCGTGTCACTTCAAAAGGAACGGAATGAAATTGGACCCAGCCAAGGGGGTGGGGAATGGGATACTGGATTGTCTGTCTGATTTCAGTGACATCATCACCCTGTGGTAAATGCCCCCTGTTAACTGAAATGTATTGAGAGCTGTGAGTAGTAATTTCTAGATTAGCTAGATTAGACTGTGCTGAGACTATACTATTGGAAATAAAAAGTTAGCCTCTTGATTAGACTGTACTGAGAGTCTCACTCATTCACTTTCAGTATGTGCTTTATCCTGGTCAGGTTTGGATCCAAAGTCTATCCCGATAATGATGAGAGATTGAGATTACATGATTGAAAACAAGACATTAGTCTTAGACAATTAGACAATTAGACATTAGACAATGCTTAAATTCATCTAGAGATTAGACTTAAATGTTTGAAATAAGACATTAGTTTATGGAAATAAAATAGTTACGTCTAATTTAGATTGTGCTGAGATTCTATCAGGAACAGGACATTATGCTCAAGATTAGACTGTCCTGATATTCCATAATTGAAAATAAGATGTTCACAGTTCAGTAGATTAGATGGTAAAATTGGAAGTAATCTCTAATCAGTTTAATTAATAGAAGAGTATGCAGTTGTCAGTGCAACGTAATAATTTTAGACATAGATTACAATACCAAAAATTTTCCCTAGATTAGACGGAGCTGGAAAATAAGACAGAACTCTCTAGATTAGTCTCTGGCCTGTGCTGAAATTATACATAAAACTGTGACATAAAATATTTGACATAAAATTTCATCCCCTAGATTAGACCCTGAAATTACATTATTGAAAATAAGATGTAGATCTCTAGATTAGACTCTGCTGACATTACAATATTGACAAAAGCAATTAGTATCTAGATTGGACCATGCTGAAACTACAGAATGACATACAATACTTTAGTGTCTAGATTAGACTGTACTATAAGTACAGAATGAAAGAAACAATACTTTAGTGTCTAGATTAGACTGTGCTGGGATTAAAATGTTGAAAAAAGCAATTGGTGTCTAGATTAGACTGTGCTATAAATACAGATTGAGAAACAATACTTTAGTGTCTAGATTAGACTGTGCTGGGATTAGAATATTGAAAAAAGCAGTTGGTGTCTAGATTAGACTGTGCTATAAGTACAGAATGAGAAACAATACTTTAGTGTCTAGATTAGACTGTGCTGGGATTAAAATATTGAAAAAAGCAATTGGTGTCTAGATTAGACTGCTATAAGTACAGAGTGAGAAACAATACTTTAGTGTCTAGATTAGACTGTGCTGGGATTACAATATTGAAAAAAGCAGTTTGTGTCTAGATTAGACTGCTATAAGTACAGAGTGAGAAACAATACTTTAGTGTCTAGATTAGACTGTGCTGGGATTACAATATTGAAAAAAGCAATTAGCCTCTAGATTAGACTGTCTTGATAGTACAGAATGAGAAATAATACTTTAGTGTCTAGATTAGACTGCGCTAAAATTACACTATTGGATATAAAACCTTAGTCTCTTTCTTAGACTGTGCTGAGATTAAGATATCAAAAAAGCCATTAGTATCTAGAGTAGACAGTGCCGAAAGTACAGAATGAGAAATAATACTTTATTTTCTAGATTAGACTATGCTCATATTACGATATTGGAAATGACTTTAGTCTCTACAGATTACAGGGTTTTTTGTTAATTGCCTCTGAGATATCAGATTTTTTTTTTATTATTATAAACACATAAATATATAACCAAGAGATTACAGAATTAGAAATAATCTTTAAATTTCTAGATTAGATTGTGCTTGGTACAATATTGGGGGAAAAAAGACATTGTATTGTACACGGTGCTGTGAGAGTATAGTATTGGAAATAAAATTGTGGTGTCTAGATTAGACTGTGTTGAGATTCTAATATCGGGAACATGACGTCATTCTCTAAATTAGACCATGTTGCGATCTCAGATTGGAAATAAGTCGTTACTAGTTACTAGTCACTCAGCTGTGCTGAGATTGGAAGTAATTTAGTTGTTAGATTAGACTGTGCTACAATTACAGTATTGCAAACAATACTGTCGAGTGTCACTAGATCAGACTCTTCTTATCATTTTCTAAAATGAGATGTATGTGATGTGTATTAGATGTCTGTAGGAATTAGATCAGACTACACTGAGAATATAGCAATGAGATTTGAATGCTTAGATCGGTCTCTGCGGTGGATATAAAGCAGAAGACGGTGAGAGTGCAGCAGGAGAAGAGACACAGTGGAATGAGTCTTTAGTCCTGCGATCTCTCAGACACCTCAGTGTGTACTTAGAGGGAGTATGATGAATAGTCGGCCACTCGCAGGCCTGTGCGACCCGCCGTGTTTGGACTGAGGAGGTGAGAAGAATGCAGTTAAACAGAGAAGGTGCAAGAGAGATGGAGGTCAAGTGGTGCTTATTTCGGACATTCTTCTTTCTTGACAGCTTTTACACACATTTTTTTCTGTCTGTTCACTTCAAGTGAAGTCTCTCTCAGTGAGGTGGTATTGCACCGTTTGTACCTTTCGTATGTATTTTGACCTACAAAGGTGCATGTAGTGTTTCCTCTAAAATGGTCTATTTATGTACCTTAAATTTTTTGTTTAAAAGTACATTACAGATTACATTCTAGATGAAAGGAATATATAGTTTAGTTCTATTTATTCTTTGAGTATACAATTAATTTGTTTAAATCTTGATATAATTTGATGTTTAGCACTCTATATACTGTATGCTCATTATTTACTAATGCACATACACAGAGTGCTATTACTATTTTGAATAAACTACTGAACAAAATAAGAATAAGGGCTTTGTCATGCTCAGACATTGTCATTTGTAACTGTAAGCGTTTGCGATATTTTGAATAGTCAGCCTGATTAACAAAACCCCATCCTCATTCACCAAGTAGAAACTGTGAACAGCCTTCTCTGAATTTATCTGAGAATCAATCCCACTCAGTTATTCAGTTCGGGATAATGCTGTGTCCTTCCTGATTTTGCTTTTGTGTGTGTTTTCCAGAAGAAGAAATCACATTAAATGGATATTGTTATTGTTGTATTAACGTGTGGTGACCTGAAGTGTTTTCGTTAGCATGAATTGGTTCTTATGAGAGCTCCTACAACCAAGGTGAATATAATGATCACAGATAACAATAACGAATAACGATAGCTCTCTTCACAGAAGGATAGCTTAGCACAAATGACCTTCAGAGTAGAGTAAACCATAATGGGGATTTTTTTTATATAGTGGACGCTACGTGAATGAATTGTGTTGCACGCTGGATGGAAATTATATTGAGCTTTTTTTTTATTGTGCCATCTTTTCCAGCGCGACTTAAATTTTAAAGTACAATCACAAAGTAGTGATCAATAATGTTCGACCTAGCAGAGATTCAAGTGTGGTTAAACTCGTCTACTTTTGTTCTCATGAGGGCCAAACACTGCCGATTCCATTTCCATGAAGGCGATGTTTTTGTGCAGTTTAGCCGACATCCTTGAGAGCATCTAGACACGTAAATTCAATATGCTTGTGCAGCAGACATGTTAGTAAGAGTAAAGTGCTTCTACGAGAAAGTTGCTAACTTGGATGGAGCAAAAAGCTGATTTAATATTTGTTAAAATTATATGTTCTATCATTTTCCGTAACAATAGTTCTGGCTTTAATTTATACGAATGCACTCTTTCTAATACGTTATCATTTCCATAGCTCATTTAGAGGAGCTTGCATGGTGGATTCTCCACATAAACAGATAAAAAAAACTTGTTGGTATGGCAACGTTTTCTTTGAGGAGAAATCATTAATTTAGCATTTAAGAAGGAAGGAGTCTCCAGTCTAACAGTAAGTTTTCCATCATGAGAAAGTCTTGACAAAAGGACAAAGGGCTTTGTGATTTCTTGGTAACATGACAAGCTGCATTTATTGTCTATTTAACTTCAAGAGAAAGTGAGAGAATTGCTCTTTCATCAAATGTAACTATGAATGGATAAAAAAAATCATGTCGTACTATAAAAAAATTGCATTTGCAAATTGCTCTGGTAGGAGAAACACTTCAAGATGTGCTGCTGCGTTTTTTTTTTTGTTGTTGTTTGTTGTTTTTAAACCAAGGGATTAAATTGAAAAAATAAAAATAAAAACCTGGAGTGTTCCTTTAAGAGATACAACATGTGGTGTCCAGCTTCTCAAGGACCTGATTGAGACCAGGTATGAGGCTGTCCATCTTCTGCAAAGTTCAGAAGGATTCGTTGAAACACATTTGCAAGCAGACGCAAAAAAAAATTCCAAGTTTCTTGAGTTCTTAGATGACAAAAGATTGAACATGTATACTCACCATTACAATCCATAAACTTTGTTAATTATTTTCTATATTAATACTGTATAGTATGTATAACTATGGTGTTGAGCCAGTGCAAACTTCCATAACATGGTGTAGAGTCTACAAGGGATAAAGACCAGGTGATGTTTTTCAAATCTTTTGGTGAGCCTGCTGCCCACTGTTGTGCCTTCTGAGATGCTTTTCTGCTCACCACGGATGTAAAGAGTGATTATTTGAGTTTATTCCTGGTATCAACAAGGCATTTCTGCCTAAAGAACAGCTGCTCAGTGGATGTTTTTTGTTTTTCGCACCATTCTGTTTAAACTCCCAGAAAAATCCCAGATCAGCAGTTTCTGAAATATTCAACCATGACACGGTCAAAATCACTGCAATCGATCAATCAACAAAAATTACTGCAATCAATAAACTGAAGTTCTTGACCTGTATCTGCATGATTTTATGCATTGCACTTGTCACATAATTGGCTGACTGGATAATTTCTAGACATTTTTACGAATTTCAAGGTTGATATTTTCTTGTTCTATAAGAAGTTACTTTTTCTGATTGCAAGTAATTATTTTTTTTAATAATTCATTTACCATTTCAAGCTTGTAATCTGTAAAAATGTCTAGTAATAAGCTTGACAATTTTATATTAATTTATCACCATCTCTTAATGAGAAATGTTCTTATAACCAAAATAAATTTCACTTGTGAAAATTTCACATCTTATTGAAACTTTCTGAAAAACCAGCACAGCTTAGGGCAACTCAAGACACATCAAATTGTCCTTGTAACAGTTTTTCGTCATAAGGAATGCACACTTACGAGCAAAATTTGCAAGGAGGTTCTAAACACACATAGCAGCCTGGGTGTTAATAGCTTGTGCTCGAGGCTGCTCGCTGTCTGTGGCAGATTCAAAGCTTCATCGTTAAACTAGCATTTAATCAATAGAACTGATTTGTAGAAATATAATATACATGTATATTTAATAAGAGCATTTCATTTAAGTCTTAATACCGTGTTATATCATTACGATCACTGTTTAATTTCTCGGGAGCTTCAGGAATAATTATAGCCAACATTTGAGAAGTTTTTCCTGTTTATTATTCCCATATCAATATATCGGTGTCATAAAGGTAATATTGATATATCACAGAAATTCCCTTGACACTCTTGACCATCACTAAATGTGTAATTTATTGATTCTCAGCAGCGACAGAGAAATTTCTGTGAATATCTTTTAATATAGTACAAAGCTTATGACAATCACCATATACAGTATATACACTAATAATCACAATGTGATACCTTCTTTATTATGTGCACCCCTTATTATATTTGAATGTAATGTGATTTTGTTCTTTTGCATCTAAAGCAATGTAAAGGTTTAAGACCAAAAAAGACCAAAACGCTTCACGAAAAACAAGAATTAAGCATTTTATTTGATAATCAAGCATACGTTTTCCAAAGTAAAAGAATCTCCATGTTGATCCTTCTTTCCAGATTTGGCGGACTGACCTCTCGTTGCTCGGCTAGTTAGCGAGAAACATCCAATTCAGGAAACACACACCGAGGGAGCGGGCATAAACCGAACGCTTTTACTGCATTACAAAATCAATAGAGGCTTATCAACAACGAGGGCATGAATCACTCCGAGAAGGAGGACAGCAACTGGGAAAAATGAGAGTGAGGGATGGGAAGAGAGGGGAGGAGGACTGAAATCAATTTTCACACATTAGAACGATTAGCTTATTGAGAGGAGGGTGACGTATTGAGGGCTGCACAGTGGAATTTGGAATAAAGGCCTTCCGCAATCGGACTATAATATATAGCAATTCTGAGAAAGACTGAATAGAGTTTTACGTCCAGATCTGCTGGTGATGCTGATGGAATGGACTTTGGATCTTGATGTATTTTGTAATTAATAAGTCGGGGATTTGGGGGATTTAAAGCCAAATTTAAGTCTCTAAGCTAAGTGTGCTTTTGTTCAATCGTATAAATCATTAAGTTTCAGGGAGAGGGTCAGTTAAGGCCACGAATCAATCACTAAAATAGTTTTAGTTCCACTTCTTTCATACTTTCATACAGTCCATCTACAATATGTAAAAACAATTTGGCAATTATAGATATGAATATCTGAGTACTTGTATACATAATACAATATACAGTATACGCAAATAATTCTTGTTTTTTTTAAAATCTCTTTATACTAAATCATATATCATTGGAAAGCTTCTTTTCTAAAACATGATATCAAATCCACGTGCAGACATTTCCTTAGATGACAACGATTCGTGCTGAAATTTTCATTTCAAACCTCACAGACACAAAAATATATAATTTAAAATCACCTCTACTGCTGGGTTCCAGTGTGTAGTTTTTTTTCCCATTCAGTTTGTAAGGCAGTATATAAACATCGCTCTTAAAGTTCTTTAGTTTGGACAAATTTGAATCCCATTATTCTGTTTGGGAAACAAAAGCATGAAAGTTGAAAAAAAAAATTAATGGACTATTGTACCAGGAGAGAAATATTTTAAAAAAAAATCTCTGTTAACAGTCTTTCACACCATAAAACCTTTAAAAAGTGTGTAATCGTTGATATGGTGAAGTTTTTTGAGACGAGATTTCCCCAACACGGGAAATCTTCACGACAGAGGAGTTTACTTACTTTATTTTTGCGATTTTATGTTTAAGATTTTACGTTTAAGTTTAGTTTGTGAGATTTAGCCACTCTTTACATCCATCATGAGCTGAAAAGCATCTCAGGAAAAAAAAACAGAGGGAACGACTGTTTATAGCTGCTATAACATTTAGTGATCACAGGAAATAAGTTGTTTAGTGGATGTTGGAAAACATAAAATTTTAATATACATTTAAAAAAAAATTATTTATTCACTTATTTAATTATTAATAAATAAAAATTATATTGTTGGCAAATAAGAGGAATAAAACACTTTGGGTCATGCCGTTAGTGTTAGTGTTTGGGATTAGTTAGTGTTTAGCTGAATGTTAGTTAGTCAGTGTTTGATACAAATTAAATTCCTAGCTGTGTTTTTAATCTAAGCTGAGAAGCTAGCTAACAAACAACAGGAAACATGCGTCATGCACACAGAGCGCTGGTATTCAAGATATATTCAAGGTGACTACAATGGTGGACTGGATTTTCCATAAAAAATAATATTTATAGCACAAAATGATTTTTCTGTGTAAAACTGGATGACGTGGCTGACATCGAGACCACAATATAAACTTTCTTCATTTAAAGAAAAGCCCTTTTTATTGTTATTTAGCCGTCTGTGTGTGCACGCGTGTGTATGTGTGTGTATGTGTGTGTGTATGCTCATTACCCAGATTCATGTTAAATACTCCGATGAGAACTGATGCAGCTTTTAATCACCTCTTTACTGAGTCTGGCAGTCCTTTGCTAATCTACCAGAGTAGGTTTTCACTGTGCCAAAATGTCAATATGCACCCTTTTTTTTTTTTTTGGCTCACAGGATTTGATGTGTTTCGAATTTTCCAAGTCCCCCGGGCCTCGTATGGCTTCTCCAGTGCTTTCCCCGAACGTCTCTTTAACTGAGTCACACAGCGAGTTCACAGCTCGAACAACACTCATGATGACTGAGAGTGTTTCATCCTGGTGATCGTCACCAATCCTTAAACATCACCTATATGAAACAAAGAACAAAATGGAGAAATCATTGGACTTGAACTGAAGTTAAAGAACATATGCTGTAATAGCAAATTAGTTGGCAAAGTAACTTTTCATGTATATAGGACGAAAAATGAGAGTACGTAGTATTAATTCTTTTTACCTCCACTGAGAGTTCTTCGACGGTTCTAGCTTTCTAAAGGGATTCGACTTGGAAAAAAATCGGATGTCAGACTTTGTTGTACATCAAACCAAAGAACCGTTTAAGCTGCTCAAAGGCACATGCTATCATGATGGTGCACCATGATAGAAAGTTTATATTATGCTATACATTACGAGTGATAGATCAGCACAAATTGTCAGAAAAACATCATAAAAATGTACCCTTTTGCACGTTATAAAGAGATGAACATTGGAGAAGATTCTCCAATTCTCCAGATATAGCTGTTTTTCTGACCAAATACTTTAATCGAACCTTCACAATGTCACTGCACCATTATATGGCATTTAAAGGACATTTATACCACAGCCTCCTGAATTCTCAAATCTGATTGGTCAGATTAGATGTTAGATGGGGTGTTAACTAATTTTCTATAACAGCAGCTCTGAAAGTAGTGCAACTGCAAATCATGGGTTTATATTAATGTGCTAGTTCTTAGGCATATATAATCCAAGTCTTATGGAAGGAGTCTTCAGTGTTTTGAGCTAAAGCTGTAACTTTAAGGTTTTCAACATGGGAACATGAGGGAATGACTGTTTATAGCTGCTATAATGGAAGTGATATCTAAGAACTAACTTTTTTTTTTTCTCTCCAGACATTAAATGTAACTAAAAGTAATCTTAAATGTAAGGTTTGGCTGCTGCAAATCAGAGTATGCTGGTGTGATGAAATAAGCTTTTTAAAATAGATTTTTATTTGTAATAATTTGAAATAAATTACAGAACAGTAATAATATTAATCAGCCATTTTAAACATTTGGATTTCAAGTCATTTTTATTTAATAATTGTGTAATCCATAAAGTTTTGATGCTTAAAATCAAAGCAAATATAATTTTTAACTTTGTATTTTTGGTAACTTTAAAGCAATATTTTAAAAAAAAAGTATTTTAAAAAAAGTCAAACAGAACTTTATCATTTCAAAGTCTCAATTTTTAATATTTACAGCTTAATATGTTCAGTTGAACGAAACTCATTATTTTTATTGATTATATGTTTTGATGATTGATGTATACTGGCAGTAATAATGGGTAAGAAGAACAAGATATTGTTTATGCCATGTTTATGTATTCTAGTATATCTACACCGAAAATATCTTAAATATAGACAAATTGTACGTTAAAACTTGAAAACATTAGTAAATCCTGTTTCCAGACATTTTTACTAACTTCAAGTTAAAATAATTGGATAAATTTACTTATTTCTAGAAAGGAGCAGAATTATCTGTTAACTGTTTTAAGCTTGAAATTTCAAAACATGTCTAGCAATGAATGGGCTTAATAATAATAATAATAATAATAATAATAATAATAATAATAATAATAATAATGATAACGTATTTATTTAATTGGAATCTCATAACTTGACATTTTAGATCAATTCGACAGTAAGTAAGATCACTGCACTTTTGTTGCCGTGTAAACTACTGATGCACTATTGAACATACTTCTAAGATGGCAGTTAATTAAATAAGACACCCACACCCACCCACACACACACACACACACACACACACACACACACACATGAAGCAGACAAGTACAAGGCTTAAGCACAGGCTGATAATGGATGGAGCTGTAATAATAAATTAACACACATCTGGACAGGTAACAGTTTCGGCTTAAGCGTCCAGCGTGGGTGTGATAAGTATCGACTGTAGTGACTGGACACAGATTCTCCTCTTCAATTAAGTAGATGCTCTGGGTTTTTTTCCCCCTCCTTCCGTTCCGTCAGCACAAACTCCGTAGAAACAGAAGGAAGGTTGAGGGATGAAGGAAGGAAGAAGACATCCTTTACTCAGCGCTGCATTCTTAAACACTCTTAAGTATTTCCTGATTTTTGCTGAGATGTACAGCGCGTTTATAGCCGCCGTCAGGTCCTGCAGAGCCGCCAGGAAAAGCATTAAAGCGTCTTCATTAGCAGATTATTTACAGGTGGAGAACTGAGCGAGAGTGCGACTGAAGGTTGTGTAAGGAATAAAACACACACTATGTGTGTTACAGCAAATAACAATGTAAATAACAGTGAGTTGTGTGATAAAGTGACAGCAGGCCCTGACTGCGTTTTATTCTTTTTATACCACAGCAAAATGCAACCAATATTCATTCATTTATTTATTAGAAGAAGTATGAAATGTTGTACTTTTTATCCGTTTATTGTTACATTTAATGTTATGACACGTCAAAAGGACAATGGAACTTTTTTCCATTTTTTCTTCAATTTTTTTGGGTGTGTTTCCAACTTAAAAAGAATTACTTTCTAATCATTTGAAATAAATAATAGAACAATTCTAATATTAATAAGCTTTTTTAAACATTGGAATTTTTAACAATTTTATCTAACCATTCCATGATTTAAGATATTGAGCCATGATCTTTTGACCCTTACTAAAGGCAAGGCAAAAAATGACTTTTCAACTTTTTTCCCTATTTTTAAAGAATATTTTGTTGTGAAATTCAGTGTAAAGAACTTTAACTCATTAATCATGACAGCAATTTGCCAATGATTCCACTTTTCATCATAATTTGAGTGTTTTTTTGTTTTGTTTTGTTTTTGTTTTTTAATTTAATGTTGTGGAACGTCCACGAAACAAATTCCTGTTGTCACTTACCTTATAGCAACAATAAAAAGTCGTTCCCTCACCAACCTCTCTTTATGAAGTTAATAAGACGTAAACTCTTCTGTCCTGAAGATGTCAGACAGCTTAAAGCTACACTTTACCTCAGACTGTTACTGGAGACTCCTTCCGTAAATGTCACATAAACATCTCCTTCACCATATCAACACACAGCTTGTAAATCCATTTATATGGAGCGTCCAGCATCATTCACAAGTCCCTATGAATGAGCTGTTGCTATAGAAACGATAACGTATTAGCACGAGCGCATTAATATAAACGCGTGATTTGTAGCTGCACTACTGTCAGAGCTGCTGTTATAGAAAATGAATCAACACCTTCTGACCAATCAGAATCCAGAATTCAGTAGCGCTGTAGTACGAAACTAATTTATCCTAATGAAGGGCATGTTAGTGAGCTGATGAGTTGGATGGTGTGTCAGAGCAGACTTTGGGTTTAAGGTTTGTAGTAAAAATGTATACTTGCAAAAAAACATTTTTATTTCTATTTTTAGATTTTTGAATCCCAAATACTGGAAAAATACATTTTTTTTTTTTTTTTAATTCTAGAGTCATTATCTCCTCCTCCTCCCTTATATTTATTATGATACAAAATCCAAACACTGATCATAAAGCATCGAACATACATATACAGTTTAAAAAAAAAAAATCCAACAATGAAACATTTACAACTTTTAAAAAAAAAAAATTCTAAATCTTTTTCCTGTTAATTCTTAAAATCTACTTTAGTGTTGCTTGCGATATGTTTTTGAAAATCCCGTTTGCGAAATCTCTTTCCTCAAGAAAAATAAAAAATAAATAAACAAAATTAACCAAAATGGTACAAATCTTTGTATCATTTTGTAAGCAAGAAATTTGAAAAAAAATTTCTCTCAATGTTATTATTGAATGGAAAATGGATATAGATATTGTATATATTGTATAAATGTTTTTTTAAGGTCCAGTAAAATAAATATGCAGCAAATATATATGTTTTGTAGCATTTCTCTTACTGAGCGCTTTGTAGCTTTTACACTCAGCTGTAATTCTGTACACACTGGAAACTTTAATCCACTCAATCCAGCACTAATATCCAACACTCATATATAATCTGGACTTTGAAACTGTGCACTTAATATTTTGGCTCTCTCCTCTCTCTCGCTCTCTTTTTTTTTTTTTTTTTTGCAGGAGAGCATGCAAGTAAGGATTTCATTGCATCTTGTACAGCGTAGTGAAAACCTTAAGCTTGAAGTAAAGGACTGATGTGGACACTGCGACGCCCTCTGGAGTTTTTGGAGGCTCTGAGCACGGTGGAGTGTGTACAGAGAGACTGTGTACACTAACACAACACAGCAAGACAAAAAAGACCTGAACGAACGACAAAGATCCACTGAGGTCACTTCCTGGTTTAGAATGTAGGAACAAATGATTTCTTTTCCTGACATGTACATTTGTGTTTGTGTGTGTGTGTGTGTGTGTGTGTGTGATGTGTGTGTGATGGCCATAAATTCTTTCATTAAACATCATTAAATACGGTTTGCTCCATTCAGCTGCCTGACAATTTCACTGACAAATTACTAATTTTAGCTCCAGTCTCGCTAAGAACAAAGTAAAAAAAAAAATTCAGTTTCATTCTACTGAAATGAAAATTCTTACATACAGTACGAACAATCAAAATATTCAGAGCTCACATGTAAGGATAGCAAATTCAAAAGCACAGGTCAGTATAATAATAATAATAATAATAATAATAATAACAATAATAATAATGCAATTAGTTTTAACCTTTCTATATACTATTTAGTTTTTGCAGGTTTTCTTAAATTTTTTTTATTATTTTTACATACAGTACAAATACACATTTAAAACAACAGTTGAACAATTTGAAGCTGAATTGACAATTTGAACAAGTTGAAAACGATTTTTAAAAAATTGTAAAATAAATGTTTATTGTTTTAAATTTAACATGATTAATGTTTATTCTTTAGAAAACACAAAAAAGTCTTAGTTTTTTTAAAGCATTTATATACATTTTCCAGTAACATACACTTTACAATATACTATACTATATTTTTTATTTCAAAAAAAGATTTTGAAACTTTAATGAAGTATATAGAAATATAGAAATATGAAAGAAATATTGAAATACACCAATCAGCCATAACATTAAAACCACCTGGCTAATATTGTGTAGGTCTCCCTTGTGCCGCCAAAAACAACTCTGACCCATTGAGGCATGGACTCCATAAGACCTCTGAAGGTGTGCTGTGGTATCTGGAACCAAGACATTAGCAGCAGATCCTTTAAGTCCTGTAAGTGGTGAAGTGGGGCCTCCATGGATTGGTCTTGTCTGTCCAGCACATCCCACAGATGCTCGATCGGATTGAGATCTGGGGAATTTGGAGGCCACGTCAACACCTTGAACTCTTTGTGATGTTCCTCAAACCATTCCTGAACAATTTTTGCAGTGTAACAGGGCGCATTATCCTGCTGAATGAGGCCACTGCCATTAGGGAATACCGTTGCCATGAAGGGGTGTACCTGGTCTGCAGCAATGTTTAGGGAGGTGGTACATGTCAAAGTAACATCCACAAGATTTCCCAGCAGAACATTGCCCAGAGCATCACACTGCCTTCGCCGGCTCGCCTTCTTCCCATAGTGCATCCTGATGCCATCTCTTCCCCAGATAAGCGATGCACACACACCTGGCCATCCATATGATGTAAAAGAAAACATGATTCATCAGCCCAGGTCACCTTCATCCATTGCTCCATGGTCCAGTTCTGATGCTCACGTGCCCACTGTAGGTGCTTTCAGCAGTGGACAGGGGTCAGTATGGACACTCTGACCCGTCTGCAGCTACACAGCCCCCATACACTGCAAGCTGCGATGCACTGTGTGTTCTGAAACCCTTTTCTATCATAGCCAGTATTAACTTTTTCAGCAATTTGTGCTACAATAGCTCTTCTGTGGGATTGGACCAGACAGGCTAGCCTTCACACCCCTCGTGCATCAATAAGCCTTGAGCACACATGACCCTGTCGCCGGTTCACCGGTTGTCCTTCCTTGGCCCACTTTCGGTAGGTACTAACCACTGCATACCGGGAACACCTCACAAGACCTGCCGTTTTGGAGATGCTCTGACCCAGTCGTCTAGTCATCACATTGTGGCCCTTGTCAGAGTCACTCGGATCCTTACACTTGCCCATTTTTCCTGCTTCCAACACATCAACTTTGAGAACTGACCGTTTACTTGCCGCCTCATATATCCTACCCCTTGACAGGTGCAACTGTAACGAGATAATTTATAATCCATATTATTCACTTCACCTGTCAGTGGCTTTAATATGATGCTGATCAGTGTATATACATAGTTTTTTTTCCCTAAATATTCTAAACCTCACAAGGTTTTAAACATTTCCTTAAAATGTGCATGTAAAATAAAAAATATTAACCTTAAATAAAATATTTATTTAAAATATATATATATATATTTATATTCAGAATATATATTGAAATACACAATTTCCACTACTTGTGATCACACAACAAACAATTCAACTGTTTAGAGCAGAAATCATATATTTTATATACATTATATATATTTTTATTTTTAATGTATATTTTTTTTTTAAAATTCTCGTTTGGTTTATAAAGGCCCATCACAGATGGGCAATGATGTGGGAAATCCAGGTAAACAAGTTTACTTTGTGCGTATGTGCATGTGTGTGTGTGTGCAGTGTGTGTGCAGTGTGTGTTGTGCGAATAGAAGCGGATTTGTGTGAACACACACTGTTTGTGAGCTGACAGGTGCAGGCCGAGGCGTAAAAAGATCAGCGTGGAAATAAACGAAACGTTTTGAGTGATTGGGGACGGCGCATAAAAAAACAGCAGGCGACGAGCAGATATAGATTACACAACTAAACAGCTGCACACATAAACACATAAAACACAGGGTTTATGAGAGAAATATTGTTGATATCTAATAGCTAAAGCATAATCCAGTAACATATATATGTATATATGTATGTATATAATATTTGTTCAGGTGTTTGTAAATCAGATCCAAGTACACATCTTCTCTTTACATTATTTATATTAATCATCATCTACATGATGATTTTATATATTAGGCATTTTAGAATAAATGTTACGAATATTTCTCCTAGGACATCCTGTACTAAGGAGACTCGACTCCCGAGCAGGATTATTTTGGACACTCAGGTTTCTAGGGCTCTTCAACGTAAACTATATCCTCCCATGAGACATCTGTAGAGCTCAGAGTTGGCTGATTATAACGTAAGCGAACCTCCAAACATAATCCACAGGCGGCTTTACACCTCCTTATCCTGTCCCTCTTTCTGAGCACACACTGTCTCCATTTCATGTACGTTACAGTGGGTATATTAACTGCTCTCACCGCCTGCAGCTTTTCGAAGCTCTCTGCTTTACACAATTGATTCGCCTTGTTTTCCTGGAAACGTTGCGTACTTTGCTTAACTACGGTTAAAAACAGAAGAAAAATATCACAAAATCGATTTGAAGGCCCTCCAAGTGATAATCTCCATTCACAAGCTGGACTTTTCTCAAGAGCCACAACTGCTCTAACGCTTCACATTTTTGGGTTTTGCACATTTCTCTAGTGCATGTATTTTTAATTTCACAAATGATTCTTACACACGATTCCTTTATTACATGATTCTTTGTGATTTTTTTTTCAATTCACTTATTTTCTTACATATTTATTTTCTCGCACATGTGATTCTCACACATGATTCATTTACCTTCACATGTATTTCTTAGACATGATTCATTTGTTTTCACGTGTGATTCATTTGTTTTCATGTGATTCTTACACACGATTCATTTATTTTCACATTTGATTCTTACATATGATTCATTTGTTTTCAAATGTGATTCTTACACACGATTCATTTATTTTCATGTGATTCGTTTGTTTTCAAATGTTATTTTTACATATGATTCTTTTTTGTTTGATTCTTGGACATGATTCTTTTTTTTTTTTTTTTTTTTTTTTTTTTTTTTTTTTTTTTTTTTTTTTTTTTTTTTTTTTTTTTTTATTTTTTTTTTTTTTTTTTTTTTTTTTTTTTTTTTTTTTTTTTTTTTTTTTTTTTTTTTTTTTTTTTTTACATTTGCTTCTTACACGATTCTTTTTTTTATATTTGATTCACAGACCTGATTATTTTATCTTCCATGTGATTCCTGCACATGATTCATTTACCTTCACATGTATTTCTTAGACATGATTCGTTTTCACGAGTGATTCTTACATGTGATTCATTTTTCACATGTGATTCTTACAAATGATTTTTATTTTACATGTGATTCTTACACGATTCACTTTTCACTCATTTGTGTTTTTACCAACTCATTAAGCTGAAATTAAGTAGATATTCAGTACATTGAGGCAGTGTGTGTGCGTGTGTATGTGTGTGTATGAAACTGAAAATAGCTCATAGCTCTTTTTATTTTTATTTCCAGCACTAAGAATTAAGTTTCAGTGTTACAGCTCTCTCTGGCCTTCACTTTCAAGATAGAGTTCCCTGATAAAATGGACATCAGCGACACACACACACACACACACACACACACACACACACACACACACACACACAGACAGCTCTCTTTATCTCTCTCCTTTGTTCCCCTGGTCTCATAACGTGTTAAGGAAATGGCCACTTCCTGTTCATTTGACACGCCTTCCTGTAGTGCGTGATTAATCCATTCACGTATCAACTTTTATTTAATCCTGATATCATTTAGCCACGCCTCCTCCCTGAGTCTGATCCCGGTGCACAGTGACACCAGACGATGACGCTGATGTGTCATGTGCACTATTTTTTTTTAAGTACTGTACGATAATTGAAGTAGTTATACACTGTGATCAAACGTCTGAGTCTTAATGTGTTTAAATGCCTCAGATGGTGTGTGAACAGAATAAACAGATGAAAGTGTAACTGAACCCGGTATGTTAATCACCTTCTCAGTCTCCAGTTTAATCAGCTGTGACGGCTCAGGCGTCAAAAGATTTACCCTCTTTATTACGGGCCTAAAGAGGTCGTCAAAATGAACGTCACACTTTCCACAGTTACGGGGGTCGCATTCAACGAGGAAATCTAATAACCGCACTGACTCTGAGGACCAGGAGCCCAAGCCAGAGGCCCGAATTCACAAAACAGACGTGTGATCTGCACAGGACTAGATACAGAGCTGTAAATGATGACAGCAACAAAAAAATAGTGCCTTACACTCACCGTCCACTTTATTAGGAACACCCGTACACCTGCACATTCATGCAGGTATCTAATCAGCCAATCATGTTGCAGCAGGACAATGCATAAAATCATGCAGAAACAGGTCAAGAGCTGACATCACATGTTCACATCAAACATCAGAATGGGGAAAAAGTCTGATCTCTGTGACTTTAACCGTGACATGGGTGTTGGTACCAGATGGGCTGGTCTGAGTATTTCAGAAACTGCTGATCTCCTGAGAATTTCGCACACAACGGTCTCTAGAGTTTACACAGGATGGCGCGAAATACAAAAAAACATCCTGTGTACGGAAGGTCTGCAGGCTGAAACACCCAGTTGATGAGAGAGATTAGAGGAGAATGACAGCTGACAGGAAGTCTATAGTAACTCAAATAATCACTCTTTACAACCGTGCTGAGCAGAAGAGCATCTCAGCATGCACAAAAATTCACTGTGTGAGAACAATTCCAAAATAAATGCAAAAATAAAGGTTTCAGGTTTTTCTAAACAAAAAAAAAACAACAAAAAAGTTGGTGTTAATATCATTCTTAATTCTTTTGAGAGAGAGAGCACTTATCTGGATAAAATCTATGAATCAATTTAAAAGTAATTTCTTTCACTTTGTATTTTTGTATCTTTGTAAAGTATTTTTGAGGTAAAATCCAAACTTTTCTCCAGGGAATATCACTTACAAAACCATTCCTGTAACAGGAATTCCATGCTTTGCCACACTGCGTAGAAAAGTCCCCCAGGTGTGAACGCGTATCCGAGAGCACTTGTGGAGAACAGCGATTGGCTGATGATTTGAATGGCAGCAGTTCCAGCCAATCACGATCGTACTCGGATGGAACATTCGCCAATCCACACTGTAGCCAGGCTCAACCGGAAGTAGGAAGTAAAAGATGGCGGCCCCTATGCACGAGTTTAAGAAACACAGCGCAATTTGTTTACAATTTATCCATTTATCGCGACATTTTCTGAACAACGCCAAAGTTTATTTTCTTCTAGCTTTTCTACTCGCACTGACAGCCCGCTGTTCCGGAAATGACGACTTTCAGAGAGACGAATTTCTTAAGAGGGAGTACTCGCTGACCAAGCCGTACCAAGGTGGGAGAACGAGTCTGGTTGCTATTTTACCACCCGTTTTGATGACGAATCCCGCCTCCTTATGCTGTGATTGGGCCAGTGCTTCACACTCACAAGCAGTTCTCCAATCATAGCGCGAAAGCCTGAACGCTTCTAGCCAATCACAGGGCAACAAGCGGAATACGGGTGATTTTTAAAAAAATCGCTTTTTTCATTCTTCAAGTTAGTGAGCTTTGGCTGCGATTTGAAACATGACTACAGATAATAAGCACTTCGAGTTAATTGAACAACTTTGCGATTTTTATTTAGTGGTTTTTTTGTGTAAAAGCTTTTGCAACTGCTCCCTACTGATTGGTGACTAGCTGCTAATATAAGCTAGCTGGATCATTAAAATGTTGAAGGTTTCATATAAAGACGTTGTTTTTGACTAAATATTACTGGGAAATGTTCAGAATTAAAAATGAATCCCATCACGGCTATCCAGGCCAGGAAAAGGTCACACACATACTTATTAACAATGTCGTTAATGACGCAGGTGAATATAATATAATCAATGAATATAATAATGAAGAGGGAGGGGTCATGATGGCTCAGTGGTTAGCGCGCTCGCCTCTCACCTCCAGGGTCAGGGGCTCGATTCCCGCCTCTGTGTGTGTGTGTGTGTGTGTGTGTGTGTGTGTTAACAACAACAAAAAAAAATTATTCTTCACCTTTAATTGAGACGCCCTCCCTTCATTATTTTCATCCTTTCCTAATAATAATAATAAAATTAACTTTATTTATCTAGAATTATTTGATATATTTCAAATGTAGCTTATTGGGTTTTTTTTTTTCACAAGATCTTTTTTTTGTAGAAAATCTTGTGTGATAAAGAGGAAGTAAAAAAAATACATCTGCAATTAGTGTTACATTATACAGTCTTTACTTTACTCTGTGTGTGTGTGTGTGTGTGTGTATACGCAGGTCTGGGCTCGTCGAGCTCGTCACACTGGGATTTACTGGGCAACACCATGATCACCCCCGAGTACGTGCGCCTGACTCCAGACCTGCAGAGCAGACAGGGTGCCGTGTGGAGCCGCATCGTGAGTGCGCTTCCTATATATGTTAGGAGTAAAACACTCCGTGTCGTGCTGTTCCAGGAAAATAATCAACGACAGGATGGTGTGATCATGCAGGGTTACTGTTATCACCCTGAAGTTGATTATTTTTCTATAACAGTACGCCCTGAAGTGTTTTATTCCTTTTCTGCTACAGTAATATGCCAATTATTACAATTTCTAATTCATTAAAGAAAAACACTTTGTAAGTTTTTATCCGTTTAGAGTCACATTTAAACTAGCTAGCAGCTATAACCAATCGTTCCTTAACCTCTCTATTTTCTTATTACACATAAACTCATCAGTATCATCTGACTGTGTCTATTAAAGACGTGGTTTTTTTTTTAACTTTGATAATGATAACTGTAATATTTCAGGAAATTTGTTCTGTAAAATGTTATTTATAATAATTTTAGAAATAATTTTGAAATAGTCATTGTATCAGACAGATATGATGAATGTACTAAAAAAAAATCCAAAATGAACTGTATGATTGATGAATAATATTTCCAGAGAAATCTTTTCTTGTTTATATTGATTGCGTGTGTGTGTGTGTGTGTCTGTCTGTGTGTGTGTGCAGCCGTTTTACATTCGAGACTGGGAGCTCCAGGTGCACTTTAAGATCCACGGCCAGGGCAAGAAGAACCTGAACGGTGATGGACTGGCGCTGTGGCTGACCAGAGAACGCATGCAAATAGGCACGTTGTTATTATTGTTTTATATATATATATAGCGATGATTAATACTTTTGCACTGAATGAAAGACAGCGACCAGCAAGTTTTTCTTATCATTTCATTTCATTTTTCTTCAAATGTCTGACCTTTATTTATTTATTTATTTATTTATATGGTAAAAGTAGTGCTGAAGCATGTATTCTCTCCAGGATCACTACTTTAGGAAACATGTGCACTAGTGTATTTGTTTGTTTGGAAATGAACCTTTCCACTGAAACAAACGGCTATTCGCTGTAATACGTCCTCGTTTCTATAGTGACCACATACACAGAGATTTGTACCGGAAGGAGTCTCCAGTGTCAGACAGGCTGGTGAGGGACCAAGTGTTTATAGCTGCTATAAAGCAAGCGAGAGCAGGAAGTAATTTAAAAAGTATAAAAAGTATGAAAAAAAATTGCTGTTGTATGAGAGGAATGAAATAGAATTTATTGTATTTTTATTGCATTTTGATCAATTACAGTTATTGATTAATTAATCATTAATTAATTACTAATTAATCAGGTATTCAAACAGAAGGCGACCTTTACACATTTTTTCCCCCCTTTTCAGACAAGTTAAATACAATGGTTCACACTGGCTTCACACTGATTTTTTTTTTTTCCTTCAGTTTTCTGTGTAAAACAGAATAAAATCGAAGCTTCCGAATGTTGATGTCTGTGCTGTTCTCTGCCATTCGTTTCAGGCCCCGTGTTCGGGAACGTGAACCATTTCACCGGCCTGGGGATTTTTATAGACACATATCCCAACCACGAAAACCAGCATGAGGTATATGAGCTTTGTGTCTATGCCTTTGGTTTCTTCATCAGCTCTAATGTGATGATACAAGTGTGTTTAAGTGTGTGATCGGGTTTTACTATCACATCTACATGCAAGAGATTTCAGCTACGTTCCTGCTGAACGGTTGAGCGTAGCGAGTTAGAATCTACAGCAACTTACTTGGCTAATGACTTTAGATTATTAACATTGTTTCTGTTATTGTGACCGTCACTATATTTATCACGTCTTCTTCCTCTTGTTCTTATTATTGTTCTCTCTGCACGTAGAGAGTATTTCCGTTTATTTCGGCGATGGTGGGAAACGGGACCGTGGCGTACGACCACGATCAGGACGGAAGGAACGCAGATCTGGGAGGCTGCCAGGCCGCCGTGCGTAACGTCGACTATGACACGTTCGTCCTGGTCAGATACGTAAAGAGCACACTAACGGTAATCACACACACACACACACACACACACACACACACACACATACTCACGTGATTCACACAGGTCATAAATCAGCCTTTCTAAATACAACTCGTACACACCTGCTGTTTAAATATCTGTAACATAAATGAGCCAGGTTTTTTTTCTCTATATACCTCTATATAGCGTTTGCACCCAAACTCCTGAAGGGTCCCACTGGGGGGCGTCATGTGACCAACAGTTGATGCACGTTATAGTTCATGTGCTCTATATAAAGCCGCATGCCAGTGTCTTAATTAATAACTCAATAATGTGCAGTAAACGTCACTATTTGCATAAAATGGAGGCGGAGAGGAAGGGAATATTACAATTTCATATTTCAGCAAAATCCAGCACACATAGCAGACTGATGTCATGACAAATCGTGATGGCTAAGGTAATTAAAAACCAATAGTAGGAAAACCACTCTGACATCCAGCATTAGTAAAAGTCATACAGCAAAGCTGGTCCTGGATCAGAGCACACAGTGCGCTTAGGAGAGGTCAGTGTGTGATGTTTCATTTTAAACGCCTCGTTCCTCCACAGGTGATGATGGACATAGAAGGAAAGCAGGAGTGGAAGGAGTGTTTGGAGATCCCGGGTGTCCACCTTCCTCAAGGGTATTACTTCGGAGCCTCATCGCTTACTGGCGATCTGTCAGGTTTGGATAGACGATTCCTTTAAATTGCTCTAAAATGATACGTTAATGATTTTATTTTTCTGCATATGTCACAGAAACTGAGCTACCACTTCCCCAATGGTCAAAAGTGGCAGTGTCTGATTTAGCCCACAGTGTTTGTGGTGTCTGTTTCAATCCACAGTGTTGACGCCGTCTGTTTCAATCCACAGTGTTGACGCTGTCTGATTCAGTCCACTGTGTTTGCGGTGTCTGATCCTGTCCATAGTTTTGGCATTTTCTGATTCAATCCTCGTTGATTTCACTGTTTGATTCAGTCCACCATGATGACAGGGCCAGATTCATTTCCCTTTATTGGCACTGTCTGATTCACTCCACTGATTCACTCTACTGTCTGATTCACTCCACTGATTCACTCCACTCTCTGATTCACTCCACTGATTCAGTCCACCATATCAAATTGGCTAATTATCGGTCTAATTGCTTCGATTCACTTCATAATCTACTCTGTGATGTCTGATTGATGTCTGATGGCAGATAACCATGACCTGATCTCCCTCAAGCTGTTTGAGCTGACGGTGGAGAGAACTCTTGAGGAACTGGAGAACGAGCAGGAGGTCACGATACCCAGCGTGGACTACCGAGAGATTCCCGGTAACAAACCTTAACACTGTGTAGAATAAGTAAAGCTAGTTAGTGACGTTTTAACACATGGTGTGGTGCGAGACTTCCCCTATCGAGACAGGCCCTATCTGTGTTGAGTTCCCATAAATTTTTAATTTAACCAGAGATTTAAAAAAAATGGAAATGAAACTCAGCACCAGTTTCACCCTATTTTAAGATGCTGATGAAGCAGTAACATCGAGCAGCTGAGGACATTTTTACTGTAGATAAAGGGTCCAGATATTCTTTATATGTGAATGCACGTTGTCAGATATCATACCATATCATATCATATATCACTGATATGAACTTTAAACCAGCCATCATGTTAAAATAATTTCAGAATAATTATAAAGATGGTGTAGGACATTGTAAATTGCCCATGAGAGCAGCAGTCACACTCTTTCTGCACTCGTTCTGTTGCAGTGGAGGTGGTGGATGAAGGCATGAGCACGCTCACCCTCCTCTTCCTGTTCATCTTCTCTGTGGTCGGCCTCGTGGTGTTCGTCGTGGCGTTTCTCTTCATCTACGCGCGCTGGAAGGAGCGCAGCCGCAAGCGCTTCTATTGAGAGAGACGGAGAGCGTTTTTTGCGTTCTGAAGTTTCTTCTCACTGCTGCATCTAACTGACGTTACCTCTGACACCGAAGAGCCATACGAGAGAGAAAACGGCCTCGTCCTGATCCTCTCATTCATCTACTAAAGTTTATAGGATATTTGAATGTTGCTGCGGAAAGAACAAAGTGCGAGAGTGCGTGCAAGTGTGTGTGTGTGTGTGTGTGTGTGTGTGTGTGTGCAAGTGCAAGTGCAAGTGCAAGTGCAAGACACAGATTTGATCCTGAACTGCATATACATATTACAGACCTAGATAGACAGCATTGCTTATGATGTAATGTGAGTGTGAGTGTGTGTGTGTGTGTGTGTGTGTGTGTGCAAGCAGGTGTGAATGTGTGTGTGCAAGCGAGTACGTGCGAGTGTGAGTGTGTTCGAGATCTGTTCCTGATTTGGACATACATATTACAGACCAAGATAGGCAGCTGTATCTGCACTAGTGAAGCATACACCTCAGAGAGAAGGTTTTTTTTTTTCTCTCATTTTGTTTTTGTTTTACTACATGAATTTTTTTTTTTAAACAAGACATTTTTGATAAAAGATGCAAAAAATAAATCACAGTCATAAATTTAGTCTTAAAATAATTAATGAATACAGTTCACATTTGTAGGAAAAAGCGAATTCGAACACAAACTTGGCTAATTATTCTTCAAGAAGTGCTCGAGAAAAGTTTCACGGATCCTTACCCACGCGTTTCACACACGAATGAGTTTTGTTAGAGGGAAACATGACGCACTTCGGTATTTTTGCCCACTTCATTTATTTTAGAGAGTGGCTTGACAGTGCTGCGTATAGAATCGAATCAGGTTTTGAGGTCTTTAACAAGGATATCTATAAATTTGCACACACACACACACACACACACACACACACAGCCTGACATTAACCACGAGCTGAACTATAAAGAAGTGTATGTGTGGGTGCATATGCATATATGTGAAATACTCTTTAGGAATTTTTTTTTTTTTTTTTTTTTTTCATAAAGGTCGTTATACTTTGTGCCATTTTACACAAAATACACCAAACAAAGGTTTAAGCAGACAGAAATCTCTTTCAAACTCTCATTGCTGTTATGTTGGATGTGCTGGATGGAAAGAATAGTGTTAAATGAACAAAACTGTTCACTGATTCATAACAACTTCGTCTTATTCGCGTTTAACTGGTGTTTCAGTAGCACATACTGAACTTGCCCTTGCTGCCTTTTAAGCCTTAAAGAGTAGGCAATAGCATTAAAAAAAAACAAACAAAAAAAACGTTTTATTATCGCAAAGATCGAAAAAGAAATACAAGTAGCAATCTTTTGGAGTTTATTAGGTTAATTTTTTTTTTTAAGTCTGTGAATAATAATGCACTGAATTCTCCAGAGTCATACTCGGTTAGTTTTTGTTTACACAAACTCTTTAAAATCAACCAATCACAGCTCAGTGATTAAGTGGGAAAATGCTGTTAAAAATAATAGCTTGAAACAATTTTCTGCTCAAAAATTTATATAAATTTAATATAAAAACACTTTTTTCCCTCATTTTAATTTTGGTGCTTTATTTGAATTTTTTATTAGATTTTATTTCCTGTTATTTTGGCTGGTTGTCATGCCCACACACTGTAATCTGATTTTCCTTTTAAATGCACTGTTAAAATCAATTACTCACTGAACAGAAAACCTGAGCATGCAGAATTTATTTTTCTCTTTGCTAATTGGAAATAATATTGGCTTGTACTATACTTTTGCATGGTTTTGTTATGAAGGGTGTTGTGTAGGATTTGCTGGATCAAAGGGGTCTTTAATGGAAACTTCCATAATTTAATTACATATTGAACTTTATATAGAATATTAAAGTCATCAAACTTATTACCCACATTAGCGCTCTAATTCAATGTCTTATTTTGAAATCACAGAAATGCCAAATGTCTGAGAAATGTCATTTGACCAAAAAACTGTATTGGGGGTAAATAAATGATTAAATAAAAATTGTTCTTGGTGGCAAACTTAGACCGGACCTAACTCAAATTTTAATTATCTTGCTTTTATAACTTGCTGTTGTCAACAGATCAGTGATTTCAGAAGCTGCTGGATGAACAATTTAGATACTGATATTTCATTTTCATAACAGCTGTCACATCATTTTGTCCTAATATTTGTTAGAATATTCTAAATAAAGGATTATAAGACAGTTTTCATAAACTCAAAGGTGTATGCATCTTATTTTGATGTACACAGTTTAATAAGAACATGAGATCCTCAAAAATATAATAACCGAAACCAGTAATAGTGTTTCAAAGCAGGGAAGAGCACCTTCACGATCCTGAAGCTTGTAGCCAGAAAAGTGTACAAAAGACGTCTGATTTGTAGCCTGTGGACAAAAATAAACTTTATAAAATGTATTAACTACCAAAATGGGCATTACGGAAATGTTTGCGTTAACTTTCCTACAATTAGAAATGCTACGTCATCGTTGTGGGAACATTAACATGCGTTTTATATTGTGAAACACTTATTACATCATGTTGTTTTCAGGAGATTAGAGGGAAGTTATTTAATATTGAAAATCCCATAGTGTGACAAACAAATGCTCCTTAGATAATGAATTACAAGGTTTCAGAATCAAACATTGTTATGTACTGAATTCATATGATCCTAGGGTGCTTCCTTTCCACTGATGGACAAGATAAAGGGCGGCTGGACACCTACAAAATGGCCTATAGGTAGGTTTAGCCTATAAAATGGCAGGTGATTGTAACAATAACAACATGGATATAGGTCATAGAGTGGCAACAAAGTGTAATTTGTAATTAGATCACAGATAATAGTCTGTAGATTAATACAAATATGTGATAAACATCAAAGAAAAAGAGGAAGTATCGGTCAGCTTGCATAAATGCTAATGTTAGCATGTTTCCTGTTCTTAAGAACTAGCGTCATATCTTCCATAAGTATTCTGAATACTGAATACTACCTGCAATCTGTGCGGTGTGGTTAAGACATTCGTACCAAACAGCCACGCGAGCAATTTATTTGCACTATAATAGCTTGTAGAAGTATTCACGCCCTTGAGTTTTTCCACATGTTGCAGTGTTACAACCTGGAACTGAAACGGACTTTCAAGGATTATAACCATTTGACTTACACAATATGTCTAACATTTGGGTCAATACTTGGTAAAACCAACTTTGGCTGCAATAACAGTCTTGTGAGATATGTCTCTATCAGGTTTCCACATCAAGATTCTGCTATTTTTGCCCATTCTTCTTGGTAAAATTCTTCAATTTCTGTCAGATTGGATGGAGACCATGGTTGGTAAATGGTAATTTTCTAATTGGATTGAGGTCTGGGTTGATTGGGCCATTCTAATACATTCAGATTCTTGGTTTTGGACCACTTCATTGTATATCTAGTAGTATTTAATAGTTCTTAATAGTAATTTAATAGTTCAGGGTCATTGTCCTGTTGGAAGGTCAACCTCCTTCCCAATATCAAGTCTCCTGCAGACTGGAACAGGTTTTCTTCTAGGATTGCCCTGTATTTGGCTCCATCCATCTTACCCTCAACCCTGATCACTTTCCCAGTTCCTGCTGAAGAAAAACATCCCCACAACATAATGCTACCACTACCATGCTTCACTGTAAGGATGGTGTTCTCAGGGGGATGAGCAGGGTTTGTTGGATGTAAGGTTTCTCCCAAATGTAATGCTTTGTCCCAAGGCCAAAAAGTTCATTTATCTTTTTCTACATGTTTACTGGCTTTTTATCTCATGTTTTTCTTTCCCTCTTCTGACCACTCTTCCATAAAACCCAGCTTTGCGGAGTGTTCTTCACCCATCTGCGCTGTGGATCTTTCCAGAGTTACCCTTCTCTGACTAATCCCTTATTTACCCAGTCACTGGCTTTTGGTCACTGTGTGGGATTTTCAACGTTTGGGATATTTTTTGATAACTAAACCCTGACTGATACTTTTCCAGAACTTTGTCCCAGACTTGTTGAGATCACAGGACACTTTAATGGCACAACAGTGGACTCCATTAAACCATGAACTGGGACTGGGGTTTCACAGTAACTGGTGTGAATACATATGCAGTCCCAATTTTATAGGTTTTTGTAAATAATTCTGCAAACTATACTGATATCCCCCCCAACACACACACACACACACACACACACACACACAGCTATATATTATGGACTACTTTGTGTAGATTCATGACATATCATACCAATGAAGTCTTTTCAGTTCCAGGTTGTAACCCTACAAACAGTGGAAAGGTTCAAGGGATTATTCAATTTCTGAGAGTCAAGATTTTCGAAAACCTTGCAACAGAAACAATGACACAAGCTTCCTAATCTCAGTTAAAGTCCACAGCAAAGATGATCTTGAAATAGCTTTTGCATCTTTACCATCCCAACCCATGTGCTACTTTTCATGTGCTACTTTTGACAGCCTTAACCATTGCACCATCACCTCACACCACAGCTGTGTCCGTTCAATCCATTCTGTCCATTTTTGTAGTAATGAAATAACCAGTTGGTGCACTGATGTGATCACTTTAGTATTCTTTCACTTCTACTTTTTCAGTTACCCTGTTCCTTTTTTTCCTCCCTGTCCTCTGCAACTTCAAAGGAGGTGGCTAAAGATTTCAGTGAGGAACTGAAGAAGGGAAACCGCACACACACACACACACACACACACACACACACACACACACGTACATACCATATTATATGGTATTACTGAGCAAAACCTACTCCATATCAATTCAGCAATTAGCATTTGCTAAAATTCATTTGATAACCAATAATGGGCTTCATTTATCAGTCTTTTAGTACAGTCGTGTGTAAATGTTTGCGTAAGCTAAACCGAACTGAACATTTCTGCTGGATTTACAAAAGTTCGGAAACACTGATTTTCTTCGTACTCTTGTGTGTATGGTGAGGAATGCCAATCACCTGTAAAATTACCATGCAGCTGATTTGCATTTGCCCACAAAACTCCATAAAAGGCAAAGCTCACAGCAATAAAATGACAAGTAAACGGCAAAAAAGATTTCCCAGAGGTAGAAGTGACAGAAGTAGAAGTTATTTTGATTCACATCTATGCCTATATATATCTATATATATATATATATGTGCGTGTGTGTGTGTGTGTGTTATTTAAGAGCATAACAACACCTTGAAAAGGTCAAAATTTGGAGCTGAATTAGATGTGAATTAAGTGAGGTGCAAAGAAAAGAGTTTGGCATGAAAACGGAGGAAAAATAATATTAATAATAATAATAATTCTCCTATACTCATGGACACCAAGCACGTCAAGCCACTTTTATTTTATTCAAAGCAAAGTATCTTGGCAACAGCCAAAATGCTCCAACACGCCCTTCCCGATGCCATGTTGGAAAAGCAGAAGGTATGTGAGTGTCATAGGAAGCTTATATAGCACATTGCAGCATGAGACATACCAGATCGGTCACTTATCGGTCACTCTAATAAAACGTTCCGCAGCATTAAAAGAAGATGCCACGGCAAAAGAAACCGACTTGTACACCATCCTCCTTTTATACAACAGCATTCTCAATCGAATGCCTAGTTACATTTGTTTTAATTTATGGATTTATGTTGGCGTTCTTTCTTTTTTTATATATATATTTAATATTTCTTTAGTTAATGCCTTTAATATGAAACGACTGGGTTTCACAAATTGTTCATTACATTTGCATGTGTAACTAAAACTACACAAACTATTTAAACTTGACAGCATAATAATCCATACATAAAAGCAACTCGTTGTGATTTATATGATTGAAAACCGATCAATCAAGGTTTCTATTAAATTTACACACACTCAGGAGCACAAGTATGGAACGAACTTTTTTTTTTTTTTTCTACAAATTTATGGGATTCTCATGAATACTGAATTTCTTATGGAAATGCTCCTAAGAACATTTTACAAATGAATCCATTTGTATCCAGCTTGATAAATGATGAGGCCCAATGTTAGAATTACTTACTAAAAAAATCAGTACTGTATGCCTAAAACATTCACTTGAACATGTTTATTGTTTATTTTATTGTAAATCTGCAGTTTTTTCCTTATTTTTGGTTTGATAAGAACTTTAGCTGAAGTTCTCAGACTGTATCTATTATACAAAAAAAAAAAAAAATCCACAATTTTCCCATAAGGCAAGGTATGTTTAAGGTTTAAAGTCAACTAACAAGTAATGAAAGCTTGTGGCCTCTGCTTTTATCATTGTGAAAACTGTATGTCTGAATCATCACCCACTCACATCATCCGAAACCTTGTCTCAGACTTGTTATGAACATTGTTATTTACAGACATGAACAATAAGACACCGTAGAGCTAAAAACAGCCCAGATGTTGTGGTCACTGTGTACCAGCAGCAGCCTCAGGTAGGAGGCATGACCTAAAGTGTGACATCAGAGTTTGTGGTGGAAATGGGGTGGAAAATTATATATTCTGCTGTTTTATTAGGTAACACCGAGCCAAACAGTGTGTAATGATTTGGCTTTGCAGTTTGCATGATGTTAAACTGGTAGCTCCACTATAGCAGTTACTTGTTCGCTAAATTAGCCTTGTGTACTCAGTGTGACCTTCCAAATGAATAAATGTAGCTCTAATTTTATACTTCTGCATGCTTCAGGTTTCATTCTCACACAAACTTAACAATGCATTCACACCTCCACAGCTGCACACACAAATAGCATGTGGTGGTGCTGCTGTGGTTTTCCACCCAGTGTACATATGTACATCTGTGTGTTTTAATGCTCATATCACCATTTAAGCTTTTAATACTATTAAAGGAAATGAGAAAATATAACCTCCTGTGCTCATACGGAGGCCCATGATTCATAAGTTATCCTCCATTTTCCATGCTGCATGCGTCACTGTATGTATTTTAGTACGTTAGATGAAGTGTGTTAGCAGTCATTTTTATTTTAACTGATCTGAGCTCAGTTTTGTCTTTCTGAAAGTATGACGCTGAAGGTACAGAGGATCTGACCCCAGATCAGAAGTGGAAAAGCTTCAGAAAGGGGAAGTGCAGTAAGCATATGTGTTCCTCCACACAGCTGGACAGAGACTGAGCGATCACAAGGACGAACGAGTGTTTTCATCCAGTCAAGGTAAGGGAATGTGGTGTCTTCTAAATAAAATGTAATCGAAATATGATTGGCTACGCTTAGCGAAGAAATTAGATATATTTTTTTGAAACAATGCTTAAAAGTCTTCATGTGTTATGCTTGGAAAAGAGATCTTACACAATTTACACAGAATTTAAGAATTCGAGTTACAAACGTTACTCTGTAATAGTAGTTTAAGTTTTATTTTAACAATAAATTTAACAACAAATTGAAACAGTACCTCAAGTGATCTTTAATCTTTAATCCTAAAGATTAATAAACGAATGTACATAATAAATGACAGCTTAAAAGTGACGATTTTGATCGTAATGAAAGATCTCTTGATCACAAACTATAAGAAATGTTAATGTTGTTAAGGAAACCCCCCGAAAATGTTCAGGGAATGTGTCTTTGCTTTCGTTCATGCTTTATGTGATTGAAATTTTCATACAGTAAAATATAAATTTAGTTCCAAATGCATTTAGGGAAATATTAAGAATTGATAGTTTGGAACACAATCAAAAAAAGAAGGTTTCACACATTTTGGGATTAATTTCTTTTGTATTGTAAAATATTAAAACCTCACATTGGGTCGTGTTCACTTCTTTGTTTCTCGGAAACGCACACAGGAAGTGTGCGTCATTGGGTTTGACAGACTTGGAGTTATATCAGAAAGAGGAAGTTGGGTGTCTGTTTCTGTTCCATTTGATGCATGCTGTTCCATTTTTTTTTTAAATTATTTATTTATTTATTTATTTTTTTTTTTTTGCACATTAGCAGGTTTAGTTATAAGGAGTCTAGTTCGTACATTATGGTACATTATTATCATTACTTGACTTTTCTATAACAGCAGCTCTAATTGTAGTGCTGTTTTTTTTAACAAAGAAATGTCTACATTGGTGTAATGAAGCTTTCTGTAAAAACTTATGGAAGGAGTCTCCAGTGTCAGCAGTTGGTATTAAGTTTTCTGCCACAGGAAAATTATGCGTAATGTTATTTTTAAGTGCTTATGTATTTTTTTTTTTCATGTTCATTGCCTGATTTGTGTATTAAAGTTCTAGGTTTGTTCGCTATGGTAAGGGGATTTTTACAAGTATGCAACATCATGTTTATACCTCAAAGAAACAGGTCATGGTTGAAAGCAGACAAGAGTTTTACAATTTGTTTCCATGTGCTAAATACAGCTTAGGGGTGTACACTTTTGAGAGAAAAATACTACTAATTTTAAAAAGTCATCTCTTTGTTACTATAAAAATTTAAACAAAGTTTCCCTTATCGCTGGAGTGGGCGATTGTAAAGGGTGCAAATACTTCTGGAGAGTACTGGATGAGATAGATATAAATAAATGTGTGCGTCTATTTACAGGCGTTTATTTGGTCTTAACATACCTTCTGTCTGCATGTCTGTCTGTCTGTCTGTCTAGAACACACAAAAGGAAAGATGTCGTGCCTCAAGTGCCTAAAATACACCATGTGTGTGGTGAACTTCATCTTCTTTGTATGTATCAGTTCTAACACACACACACACACACACACACACACACACGCGTACAAATTTACGCCAACTCTGACAATACTGCAGCTACAACTCACAGGTTTATATTAATATGTTTTTGTTTCTATAGTAACAGCTAATTCACAACGACTTGCACAGAGAATGCGTCACGTACTCTAAATCAACGATATATTGTGATGATATGATATGTCAATGATATGTAACAATAACTGGATTAAAAAACGTTAATATGGTGGCGTTTTCTTATTGAGCGTTTATGGAAGGAGTCTCCAGTGTCAGTGCTGTAACATTACGTTTCAGAGATGTATAGAAGGAAAGACATTTTTGAAGATGCTTTTTGTGCTTTCTTGGTAACAAACTCTGTTATTTGTCTTCTAGAGAAAGTGAAGGAATGACTGTTTATAGCTACTCCGATGTAAATGATAATAGGAATTGATTTGTTTCACAGACTTTCCACAACATTAAATGTAACTATTAACTGATAAAGTATGGTGTGTCATTCTTAGATGAATAAAATCTGCTAGTGTTGATAGTTTGCTGTGGTATAAGAGGACGCGCTGTTCCTGGAAAATAGTCTTCCACATCAAACCAGCTTGTCAGTGATTATTTTTCTATAACACGACCCAAGTCTTTTACTCCTTATATAACTCATTGGGAAATTCACGTCAATTTGAGTTCTTCCCAATGCATTTGTCTACTTCTTATGCTTTGAGAAGGACCAGTGGATGCTGAAGATGTAATTCCTTTAAAAATAGCTTTTATTAAATATATTTTGTTGCCAACAAATCCATCCACTTCTAAGCACTAAGTTCACTGTGCTGAGATTTTCACGTAACTGTCTGTGCTGCTTACAGCTTTGCGGAGCTGCTATATTCGGATTGGGGATCTACATGAACACCACGTCCAAGTACTTGTCCCTCTTCCCATCCTTGTCAATGTTGAACATAGCCAGCGCGTTCTTCGTCATCGGCATATTCGTCACCTGTGTGTCCTTCCTGGGTTTCCTGGGGGCCCTTAAGGAAAACCGCTGCCTCTTGATTTCCGTAAGTCTTAAAACCTAAAAACGTGTTGACTGAGGTAAAAATGCAATTACGCTAACAATGATCAAAATAAATCCTCTGGAAAAAGATGAAGTACAGCTTCAAATTGTTCATTCAAGTTAAACTAAAGAAGTCTAAAGTAAAATCACCGATTTGAGTTACTAATGGTAAAATAGTGCTAATTAACAAGAGCTTTATACCTAATCCCTCAAATGTTAGCTAGCATAACAATAACTAGCTGAATGCTAGTCGCTAGTTGTTTCAGCACAAGCTGGCAGGAGAAATACAAAGTGTGCTGTATGTAGCAGCAGATAGATGATGGGTTTTAGGTCTCATTCTCACAAAATTTGAGATTTGTTAGTCATTTAAGATCAACTGGTTGATGTTTTCTACCAATAATATACTTAGCCAGCTCTATCTGAAGAAAACATAAAGATCATCCCTGCTGAAAAAAAACAAAACAATAGAAACCCTGAAAGAATTTGTAATGGGTTTAATGGTTATATTGGAGATTGTATTGGTTTTAATGGTTATATTGGAGATTGTATTGGTTTTAATGGTTATAATGGGGATTGTATTGGTTTTACTGGTTATAATGGGGATTGTATTGGTTTTAATGGAAAATCTAATGGTCCCTTTGGGTCTCTACTGGTAATTTGTTGGCTTCTATTGGTGGCATGTTATGTCTAATGGATACCATTAAGGACCAATAATGGTTTTAATGGTTAGCTGATGGTTTGTGATGGTATTTGTAGTGGAAACCATTAGAATTTCTGTGATGGTTTTCTGTGATGATTGGTTTTTTTCGGCAGGAATGGCAACCCTAGTCGCTGGGGTGGGGGATGAGGAAGCACACACACACCAAACAAAACCAAAATGAAATAAAAATCAGGTGGGAGTGGCCCAATGTGTGGTTTATTTTATTGCTTTAAGTGTGAGCAAGGGCAAAACATCAAACAATACCCCAAGCCACACTAGTAGCTAACTTCCCTCCACAAACACACACACACACACACTGAATTTACCATTCTTGCTTATTATGCAAAAACCCACACATAAACTCAAGTCCCAAACAAAATGGCAGCCACACCCAAAGAAACAAATGCACTATATACAAAACCAAAAGGGAAGAGCAAAAAGGCAGAGCAAAAAAAAAAAAAAAAAAAAAAAAAAAAAAAAAAAAAAAAAAAAAAAAAAAAAAAAAAAAAAAAAAAAAAAAAAAAAAAAAAAAAAAAAAAAAAAAAAAAAAAAAAAAAAAAAAAAAAAAAAAAAAAAAAAAAAAAAAAAAAAAAAAAAAAAAAAAAAAAAAAAAAAAAAAAAAAAAAAAAAAAAAAAAAAAAAAA
>CM040477.1:2920830-2968785 GCA_022758105.1 Pangasianodon gigas
AAAAAAAAAAAAAAGAAAGAAATGTAACTGTACACAGCAGAGTACATTTATTGCAAACTTTAAACACCCCCCATACCTCTTCAACTATACACACAAAAAAATTATTGCAATTCACCTAAAATATGCAAAAACCTTTGAACAAAAGTTGATCGTTGTGTTCTGCTTTGCGAAGAAAAACAACTGTGGATTGAGTTTAGAGTTTGACCCGTTTTCCCTCCGCGGTTCCTGACAGCAGACGCGTTAAAGTGGAGTTTTACGCCTTTTGTAAAGTTTTCGTAACTGTATTGCATTTTTTAAACAGTGTGCTTCAGATGGCCAGCTGTTGAAAAGATTGGAGCCCTCAAATAAAAAATTTTTTTTTTTAAATCTACTACAGATAAAGCCACACCCACTGACCGACATCATGAAAACAGATGAGCCGTCTTTAAGAAGCTTTTAGTTTAAAGATAAAAACTGAAACTGTCTCTTTTTCTTTGTTTCAATGTGCAACTCTGCAATAACTGTTTAGTTTTGACTGTTTCTCTTTTCATGTTACGTGTCACCTAAAGCAAATATAACTGTATAACGTTACTATAGCAGATTAAACACAATCTGTTTCTATGTGGTGGCTCCATTCTTCGTATGTTGCTTAACAAATCCAAGAAGACATAATAGCAGATTTACTAATCGTTTTAATTCCGAACAGGCCAATTCCATTCCTCATACGCACTTGAGAATCAAAACCATGATCAACGTGTCAACGATTGCCAAATACGAATAGTACGGAAGTCTGGAGAGGACAATGAATTTTTTCTTGCCCACAATATAGTAAGAATGTGGCTACAGGATATTAAATCAAAGTCATGAAATCAAAATGCTTGGTACTTTTTTTATATTATAAGTTCTCGAATGAATAAAGTTGTGCTGGTGTTTTTTGGCTTATTTCAACTCATCGAAAGAAACCGTTTAAAGGATTTAACTGTATTTCAATCTCCACTTTGAATGGACATCAAATATACAAGCTATAGTCCTACACAATCCTACAATTTTGCCTGGGGGTGACAACTGCGATACATCCACGGGCACACGAAATCAATTCGAGGAGTCGCAATTGCAGTTACATGACCTTGATTTAATAATTGCATGATATGTTTAGTCATATATAACACACACTATTTTCTGTATTTACATAATGCTTCTAAATGTGCGTTCCAATCTTGTTTATGTTGAATAAGCAGCTCTAGGGAAGGTTTGAGCTTTAAAGAACGGGCAGATCGTCAACAATCCAATCCGGCTAACTCAGTAATCCACGTACGAAGAATGGAGCACTGAAATGATTATTAAAATATCGAAAAAAATTACTAATGTTTTTTAATTATTATAGCTACTAGCATGAAAATCATCTTTCATTTATCATTAGCATTTCTGTATTATGTATAGTCGAGTTGAACAGTCCATTGCTATTTCATCAGTTATCAGAAACTACTTTTTTGTCACATTGCACTTATCTAACAAGACCCCGCCATTACGTTTTTAATTATTATATTTGACTTTAGTGACATAAATATGGACAGGATATTCATTGATTTGTCTATATCAAGTATAACTGCATATTAGTTTGTGAGAACTAATGAAATCGGAACAGTTCTTTGTGGTGAACTCGCACTTCAGCTAGATAGAAACCGATCTTGCGTGAAAAGTCTTTTAAAATCTCAAACTAATCTCACAAACCTCTCAGATATGAATATTTCTGAAAAGTATTTTACACATATAATTAACTATTGCAACAACAGTGTGCGGCCGGACCCCGTGAGAAGGAGGTTCGGTAACGGCGGCGATGATGTCTGAAAGCTCGTTAATAAACAGTTATGTGTTAATTAGAAATATACACCAGTCGATTTGCAGCATGTGGATATCAGCTAACGAGCACGTTTTTGACCTACCGAAAGTACCTAGTAATCTTCATCCTACGCTAAAAACATCAAATCGCACACTTGAATACACACACCAACTTGCTTTGCAAAAAAAATGACACAACAGGTACACGATATGCGACTCGATCTTGATCACTAGTGAGCGGTAGAAAGCCAGCAAAATTCCAAACACAGGCTGTGTTCAAGTACTACTTGTTGATTTCTCCTCCCAAACGCCATCTTAACGTCTGCTCCGAACCTGCATCGACTCAAACGATGGATGTTGATGGAGTTACACTGATGGCGCCTTGGAGTCCTGAGGGATCAGGTGAACATTTCCATCACTGCAGACTTCAGGAGCAGAAACTGCACTTTTGTAAATGCAAACAGAACCAATAAAGTATTTAATAGTTAAAAAAAAAAATTTGATATGCTACGTTTCAACTGGGTTTGAATGCAGATCCATCTCATGAATTCTTGAGCCTGATTAGTCAAAGGGGTTGATTAATTATCTATAACAGCACCTCTGGCAGTTCAGCTGCAAGACAAATCACAGGTTTATAATGAATATGGTTGTTCTCATACATTATTATATTACCGTTTCTGTGGTAACAGCTCATTCACAGGGATCCGCAAAGTACAGCATGCCTTTGCTTAAATAAATATACAGTTGTAACTGCTGGCAAATTGTTGTGTTATAAGAGGAATAAGACACTTCGGGACGTGCTGTTATTATAGTGGTAACAGTAGCTCCGCCTAACAGTTGTTCCTATAACAGCACGTCCTTTATTCCTGACATAACAGCCTTCATTACGTAATTCTGCTTGTTCACAAGCCAGCACCTCTAGTAAACCCGCTGGCTAGTCAGCAAGCAGATAAAGAAATCCAGTCAGAGAGCTACATTGTAGTTAACGAATTCTAACAGATGCTACGTGCTGAAATGGCTGACGTCCTGCTGAGAACCCTGACTAGGCTTGAATTCTGGAGTTTGGGCCACGGATGTAATACGGTGACGCTAACTGTATACCGCTCATGCTCATCACAGTTACACACTCCTCCTCCTCAGAGAAGACTTTCAGGGGTAACCAGCCCCTGTTTCCAAAAAAAAAAAAAAAAAAAAGTAGCTAAGAAATGACACAAGCTGTCCATTTTGTGTTGTTTAGGTCACGCCTAAAATAGCTGATGATACTGCTTCAAGAAATAGGGGAAAGACATTTTGTTTAAAATTACTTTGACCTTGCTCGACTATCTTGAGCTGATCTATGCTTTCTTGATCCAAAAGAAATGTGTGTGCACAGAAACAGGACGTCCAAAGTCTCACTTCGCGAGAATTGTATTAAGAAAAACAATAATTTAGAAGTGTTAAGATGTTGATTGCTTCTTTTTTTTTTTTTTTTTTTTAAACACTGACCCCTTGTGGCTGAATAGAGAGCTGATAATGCAGCATATGAATTTCTGAATATTTCCATCACAACTGCACAAGCCACCTTGGATATAAAGTTATGTAACGGTTAGGTTCAAGGGGAGACGGTGGGGCTTCATGACTCAGCTTCAGATTACAATTCCTACGAATCTGCATGACGTCGGGGTCGTTACAAGATGATGGCACATCTTACACACGATACAGTGTGTGTTGTAAATCGGTTAGATATATCGCAATATTCAAATATGCACAATCACGCTTTCCCTACATCACCGCTTGCCTTTTTTCACCAAGCATTGTACGTACAGTACATCAAGTTCTAGTTTAGCAAAATTAACAAAGCAAACCACCAACCTAAGCGCAGCCAACTACTGAAAAAGTTCTGCTCCAAAAAGAAGAGTTCGATATGAAAGTACAAACCTTGGCTCTAGAATTATTGGCATGACAGAAATGTGGTTTCTGTGTCACCTTGTATTTATACCCCAGTAAAACAGGAAGTCAGGGATGATCGCTTAAGAGTTCCTAAACACTCAGGTGAACGTAAAGTGATATATAAACGAGAACTTTACATCAATTATATTCTGTTCATGAGAATTGGGGTGCCAATAACTGATATTTTTATTTTACTTCAATTCAAAAGGTCATTTTGGTCATTTTGGTCCCGGGGGTTCAATCCTGAGCTCAGGTGACTGTCTGTGTGGAGTTGTGCATGTTCTCCCTGTGTCTGTGTGGGGTTTCCTCTGGGTTCTCAGGTTTCCTCCCACCTCCCAAAAACAGGTAGGTACATGAACTGGCCACGCTAAAATGCCTGTAGGTGTGAGTGAGTGTACACGGATGGTGCCCAGGATGTATTCCCGTCTCACCTCCAGCGTTCCCAGGACAGTATCACTGCCCAGGATAAAGAACATATATAAATAAATAAATAAATGAACAAAGTTTCGATTTCTTTCACACTGAGATTAACCACAAAAACATTACATCACATCCTTTCTTTTTAAATCTGTCTTTACCGAGGGTGCCAATAATTCTGGAGCTGACTGTACACACAAACACACACACACACACACACACACAACGTCACTAACAAATGTCTAGTTCTTTTCCCATCTGTGGACACACCAGCTCTACAGAACACACACACACTACGTGATTACTCACTGCAGCCATCTGCGCTCCTGCGCCACCACGCTGTGCCGCTTCACAGTCCAGATTGAACTGAAATGTACTCGGCTAGACTGCCAAGCCCATGAAACACACTGTACAGGCTGCTGACTGAAAAATAATCACCCGGACACACTCCTGACCACTCGCTGATACCCTGTCGGCCATGAAGATTTTCTTATCTGCGTTTCTCGTTAACCGACGTTACCCTGCGTTATCTGTCTGCAGCTACACGTTCACTAGCAACGTGCATTTCCTCAAAAAAAAAAAAATTAATTAAAATTGCTTGTGCAGCTTATCATGGCATTCCAGGTGTTTGCTAAGGTGTTGCAAGGTTGTTGCTAGGT
This sequence comes from Pangasianodon gigas, assembly GCA_022758105.1. NCBI lineage: Eukaryota > Metazoa > Chordata > Actinopteri > Siluriformes > Pangasiidae > Pangasianodon > Pangasianodon gigas. Next base: position 2,925,654 of record CM040477.1, read on the forward strand.
GGTTGCTATGGCATTGCAGGTGTTTGCTAGGGTGTTGCAAGGTTGTTGCTAGGTGGTTGCTATGGCATCCCAGGTGTTTGCTAGGGTGTTGCAAGGTTGTTGCTAGATGGTTGCTATGGCATTGCAGGTGTTTGCTAGGGTGTTGCAAGGTTGTTGCTAGGTGGTTGCTATGGCATCCCAGGTGTTTGCTAGGGTGTTGCAAGGTTGTTGCTAGGTGGTTGCTATGGCATCCCAGGTGTTTGCTAGGGTGTTGCAAGGTTGTTGCTAGATGGTTGCTATGACATCCCAGGTGTTTGCTAGTGTGTTGCTAGGTGGTTGCTATGGCATTCCAGGTGTTTGCTAGGGTGTTGCAAGGTTGTTGCTAGGTGGTTGCTGTGGTATTCCACGTGCTTGCTAGGGTGTTGCTAAGGTGGTTGCTATTTTGCTAGAACATGTTCCCAAAAGGATCGCTTTTATCCTTCAGAATTTTATTGTATACCATCATGCCGATATATCGTCGCTATGCAGAACAGGTTTTCCGAAGGAGGGATACGGTAAAATTTTCACACATAACTACTTCCTGTTTCCTAACCCGCCCCCTTGTTTGATAGACAGCATGCAAAGAACCGAACAAAGAAAAGCGGCATCCGTTCCTAACCTCACGTCATTTAACACTGGTCTCTATAAGGGGGCGTTCCTATCTGTAGCTAATTGCCGGTTGCCATGGCAGCACAAACAATTGTACAAAGCTAGTTACGTGATGTGTGCATTCTGAATGGAATTTGCTCTTTACTGTAATACGGTGAAAACTCTTTTGCTACCTATAAAACACCTAGCAGGACGGCGAGTCTGCGACTAGGAACGGTTTATCTGACAGGAACCTCGTTCCACCTGCTCCGTTTTTTTTTTTTTTCCCCAACACTTCATAACCGCTTCAGTTACTCTGCCTCCTTGTTACAAAAACTGATTTCTGGCTGCTTGGTCCCAAGGTTTTAAAATGCGCAAGGATTAAATGCTCCGTTACCATGGTAACAAAACGGTACATGCTGATTACTGGAATAAACCGCATAACCGACTACGCTAACGATGCCGCCTTGATCAAGCCTTAGCTTAAGGGAAGGAGTGCAATTTTTTAAACATGTTTAAAGTCATGACAGGAAGGTACTGGTGCTTTAGAAAACGTGTAGTGTTCGCTCGTCATTTATAGATTTCTAATATTAAAGTGCAAACCGACTGGTGTTTCTAAACGCAGAATCGGACGTTCGCAATCCCGCATCTAAACATGAATGAAATGAGTTTAATTAGAAATGTGATCAAAATCCCCATAACGGAAATATCACTATAACTCAGAAACGCTTTAGGTTTCTCTACGTTTGCGAATGCGGCCACAATCGAATCGAGTTTGTGACGGATTTCAGAGTAAAAATAAATGCTCTCGGGTTGCAAAGGGAAGAATAAAATATGAATAAATCGTATCAGAGGACCGTTTGTTCACACGGAGAAATGACTGGAATGACTGGAAAGTTTTGCTGATGCGTTATGGAGACAAGGAATGCACAGCAGGAATGTGTGTTTGGTGCATGTGTGTGTGTGTGTGTGTGCGCGCGAGTGTGTGAGTGTGTAGTGAGTGCGGAGGACAGAATCTTGTGCAGAATCTTCTGGTTTCACAGAGGCAGGAGGCGTGTGGTGTGCAGCAGCAGCGGGTTCAGGTCCTCAGCGTGAACGGCGCGGTGCAGCGACGGCTCCGAGGCGCTGCGCTCGATCTTGGGCAAGAGATCCTGCACCTGCTCGATGGACACCAGGATCTGGAGGAAAACACACACACACACACACTTATGTGAAACGTCACCAACACAGTTATGGTGATCCTAAGAAAGTGGAACATTGTTTGGATTCATTTTTGTGATTTTAAAAAAAAAAAAAAAAAAAAAAAAAAAAAAAAAAAAAAAAAAAAAAAAAAAAAAAAAAAAAAAAAAAAAAAAAAAAAAAAAAAAAAAAAAAAAAAAAAAACAGAGAGAGAGAGCTGCTATAACATAAGTGATGACAGGAACTAACATGTTTCATGGATGTATAAATGAATAAAAAGTATGTTTACTAAAGAATGAAACATCAATCATTGGGAAATTTCGGCCATAAAAAAGAAGTAAAACATTTCAGGATGTGCTGTTATAGGAAAATAATCAACAGAATATAATCCTTAATTATATTTCTGAAACTTTCTGAAAGGTCACAGTGATGACAGTAAAAGCGATTGCATCATCATCTTTACAAAGAGCGATATGAAAAAAAAAAAAAAAAAGTGCTTGGATCAACATTGCACTGTTACAAAATGAAAATGATTTGGATTTAAACAAGAAGATCATTGCAAGGATGAGAGTAACACGTTAAACACGTTTGAGCAACAATGACGCAGATTTTATTTTTTTTTTATGAGTGTATATGAAGCCACATGACTTTCAAGTGTAGCTCATGCTAGTTATCATATCAGTAAGGAGAAAATGAAGTTGTGGAGGGAAAAAAAAAAATTAATTGCTGTTTCATTCCCACCTGAGGAAAGAGCGGCCTTTCGTCCTGTTTGAATTTCAGACAGTCGATGATGAGACGTTTCATGGACTTGGGGCAGTTACTGTACAGCTTGCTGAGGTCTGGTGACAGGTAGCCTCGACCCACCATGAAAATGATCTGGAGTAAAAGAAATTAGTTTAAAACGGTAACCATGTCAATAAATGAGCTAAGTGAAATATGTGTGGCGGTCTGGGAAAACCAGTCGGCTGTCACTGTGGCTGAAGTCTGGTATATAACATACGTAAATGAAAGAAATCATAAATATATTATTTCATCAAAATGGCATGGAGATGTTTTAAATAGAAATGTTTTCGTTCCATCGGCTATCTTCCTGCAAAGATCATGTTGCGGAAGGAGTTAAGGTTAAGCAAACGCAGTGCTATAAACCTCGCTAGCTAAGCTTTTTCCTCACACAGTGCAGAGATAGATATGTGCCAAAGCGAAACGGACATCACCCTAATCGAGACCAGCTGTTAAATTCTTAGACAATTTGTAAAACAAATGTCTTGCCTTGTGTATATAATCTTATTTGGCAGATAAAAGTGGTTGTGTGACTCACCTGGTCGCGGTTGTTGATATTGGAGTAAGGCAGCGTGCCGGACATGAGCTCGAACAGCACCACGCCGTAGCCGTACACGTCCGACTGGAAGGTGTAAGGGTTCGGGTCCTGCATGCGGATCACCTCCGGAGCCTTGAGGAGAGAAAATGATCGACCGAGACGTTACTGGTGTCCAGCGTTTGCGTCTTTAAATGTGTGCATATTTTTGATAAATGCTGATAAACCAGTTTGGCTCATTCATTAAACTGAGTGCGTGAATGCTCACCATCCAGAGTATGGATCCGCTGGGCTGCTCCACCTGCTGCGAGCCGCTCCAGCGAGACTTCACCGTGGCCAAGCCGAAGTCACCGATCTTCACCGTCCAACCCTCGTGCAGGAAGATATCTGACACCAGGGCTAAGGGACACGGTTGTACCACCACCACACACCAGAGACAGTGCGACTGGTCATGTGACAAACATTCAAAAAAAATATCTTTATTCTGGCTGTGTGCGTTTGCCTACATAGGCAACATTTCTGAGAATTTAGAAAAAAAGCCTATTCCATTCAGACGGATATCTAAGTGTCAGTGCTACTTTCCAAAAACTTCACTGAACACGAATGAATGTGTTCCAGACATCTCTCATTTCTCACCCAGCTGAGGAATAATTATTTCATAACACAGTGTTCTTGAATTACAAAAGGGCTTCATTTGTACATCATATGAAATGTTTGCTAGTAGTTTTAAATCCTGCTGTGAGGATACTATTAGATTTCAGGTCCCGATGAATGATGTTCTTGGCGTGAAGGTAGCTGTCAGAAACAAAGGAAAAGTTGATGTTAATGCACTTGAAATGAAAACGGAACTTCGTTATTTCCTCAGAACGGTAAATCATTACTGGGCACAGCAAAGAGCGTAAACAGTGGTGAACAAATCAATAGCACGGGAGGCAAGTGAGACAAGGATGGATAGTGTGACTGATCTTCTATCCGTTAACCAGAGGAAAAATCTCTGGTTGGCTACTGCTGCTAAACAAAGCACCTTTGAATGGAACATATGTCAATACATTCAAATAGGTTTGGATGCTGTTATATGATGTTGATGTTGATGCTGTTATAAGATGCTGTTATAAGATGCTGTTATATGAAATGAATCACTTGGCTGGCATTTACTTGTACATTATGGTCACACTTAAACCACAGAACACAAACTCCTCCAAATAGTGAATTTATGATTCATCAATCTATCTATCTATCTATCTATCTATCTATCTATCAGTTACTCATTCTGAGGCGCAGATTTACGTACTCCATGCCCTGCGCTGTCTGGCGCGCCACGTCAATGCGCCTCATGGTGTCGAATTTGGTCTCGGTGACGTGCAGGTGGCGGTAAAGGCTGCTGCCTTCGCACCACTGCGTGATTATGGCGAAGTGCGGCTTCGTCATGAAGCCCATGAACAGCAGGATGTTGACGTGGCGCGTCTTCCTGTACAAGAGAGACAGAACAGGAGAGAAAGAGGACAGAGGAAGATCATGTTATAACGCAAGCAATGCTCTGTACTCCAATAGTGTGTTTAACACACCCTCGTCTCACTTCCCCAGTGCTGAATCCATACTAACATCCTGAGGGCAGTCATGTTAATAGAGCTTAGTTAATATTTAAAAACCTCCCAAAACTGCTAAATCGACATCTCCTTATAAGGATTACAAATGTGTGTTTTTTTCTATATACAATTTTCTATACATTAGATCTATTAAAACGAGTGCATTTATATAAACCTGTCGTTTGCCTTGCAGCTGGAAAATTATTCCACCCCTTCAGACTGAGAAATCAGCAGCGCTGTAGTATAAAGTGTATGGAGGAACACTCACCGCAGGACCTGCATTTCATTCCTGAAGGCCTGCAGCTGCTCCGGCGTCGGCTCTGTCACCTTCAGGATCTTGATGGCCACATCTCCGTGCCACTTGCCCTTGAAGACGGTGCCAAAGGAGCCGGCGCCGATGCGCTTCTGCATGGTCACTTGGTGCGACGGCACTTCCCAGTAGTAGCTTGAGTCTCTGTAACGCTGGGGAACCCAAAACAAACCACACACTCCAAATCCACTTCAGATGAGTATTTTAACAATACTGATTCTGAAGGTTATTATATTCATAAGCATGAAACAGGCTATAGAGATCTCACTAAAGCTTCTCACCTGATTCCTTTCCTTTTTTCCGTCAAGGATGGGGGCCGGTTTGCGCTCCGGGGGCGATTTGGGTGGTTTTCGACCCGGAGAGCCAAGGTGAGGTGGACTAGTCGAGGGTTTGGGAGAGGATTCTGGTCCTGTGGGAGATACCTTCGCTAATGTTCTCTTGTACAACATGAAATTTATTAAAAAATTGTGAATTTTAAAAAACCGTGTCTATGGTTTAGGCGCCTGATTTAGTGAAGTGCATGAACTCAGAAGGCGGAAAATCACGGCTGTAGAAAACGAAAGCATGTCATGTGATAGTGACGTTCAAAAACAATGCCGTCGTGATAAAAACAAAAAACTCACCCATTGGGCTGTTGGATTTTAATGCCTCCTAAATGAGAGTGGGGGGGAAAAAAAGGAATGAATAAAATGATGGAGTAAACCTAAAAAGGTGGCAGAAGCAGGTAGAAAAGTGAGAGTCCAGCACCAGGAACTGTTTTGGTTTTTCTATGTATTTTATGGTGGCAATATGAGTGATGTTAACCGACACACACTGTCTTAAATGAGGCCACTAAATTTGAGACCCTGTGACACTGAATGTCTCTGTTGATTAGCGCAAAATAAACATTTCGAGACGTACGTCGATAATTATTGCTATTCCCGGTAGTTAGCTAATGAAATTATGATTTGTCCACCCTCGTACAAGATTTCATCATTTTTCACTCATGAGCTCAGGATCACTGATGAGTTCTTATCAACTGAAAGCAGATGAGACAAAAACAGTCATAAAAAAGGGCTGCAAAAATGCACTGCGATCTGAATCGTAATATTCGATAAAATATGTGCTCCTTTTTAGGTCATGTTAAAATTCCATCAACTCACTGAATCATTTCCTAAAGAATCAAATCAGTGTATGAGGTCAGAGGTTTATAGCCTTGCTGTTAAGAGTGTCTGAATAACGTCAGTTTCATGAGAGGACTTGTCACAGTGTTTGACTGATGAGCACTCCTTGGTAGTGGACTCAGACTTTTGGACCGTACTATCTGTTTACTCAAACCATCCTGATGGTGGCTTTAAGTTTGTGTGTCTGACCTCGATGACGCTGGCCGCTCCAGGCCCCAGCGTGCTGACCATGTGGACGTTGGGGGTTGAGGTGGAGCGAAGCCTCTGCAGAGACTGACCGTCCCCTCCCGGCATGGGGAAGTGGAACGCCGAGGCTGGCGAGAGCAGCGCTGAACTGCAAACACAGTTATACGCTAATTACACATATTTGATATGTGTGTTTTATAGTTGAAGTACCGGTTATGATCATGTTTTACTTATTTCTTCCAGGAAAAAAAAAATTTGGCAGTGGTGAATTCGTCCCTGAATCCTGACATGATTAGGTAAAATCAGCCGAATAAAGATTTCTCGAGGTAAAACACACTTCTTTCTGATTAGGTTTCAATGTGACATGAATTCCTCTTAAACGTTATTAAATATAATCTCACACATGTGCACGTACCCAGCAGGCTCAGGGGTTAAAGGGATGCCAGCGGGGATAGGATCGGACACAACTTCACCAGTGACTGTTGCACAATCTCCTGCATACCTGAGAAAACACACACACACACACACACACGTTCAATTCTTTATGCTCAGTTCATTCTGAATGAGAAACAGGAAACTGTTCCAAACACACCATCTTCCATTACATAATTAAAACTAAACGTTGCATACATAACAAGGGAGATGTATCTTTGATGTGAATGTGAGTTTCAGTAACTAACAAAAATTCATTAAAAAAATAATGTTGCTCATTTCACATTGTGGTACATCGCCTGTGCCTGACTCCAACTCTGCAAAAATCACATCCTCTCACCGTTTCATGGTGTCCATGTCCACGCAGACTGTGGGCACTTTGCTGCTGCAGTGCTGGTGGAACTTGTAGCCGCACGTCTGACACCGGAAGCCGTTAAACAGGAACTTGTGGCAGAAGTCACAGTACGCTAACTTAAAGAAGGTTTTACGAACCTGTGAAGACGTTTGAAAGCAAGACGTCGTTGAGTTACAGCGTGTAGCTGAAGATCGTTAATTACAATCACACGACGTGTCCAATTAATATAATCAAACTTGTGGTAGAAGTGACAGGCTCTGAGCACACACAGTATGTTGAGTGTTTACTGAAAATCCAGAATACAGCATCTTAACGTTACGGATTTGCAGTGATGTCATTTCCTTTGCGATTATACTTTTATCATTGACTAATATAAAGCTGATCCAGTTACTGGAGACGGCGATCATGAATTTGTGTACTTTCAGGAATACTTACGAAGTTGTGCATGGTGAGGGGGACGTCGTCCAAAACCTCGACAAGAAGCTCCTCTCCGACGAGGGGTGTGATGTCAGTGTTCCATTCTGTCAGCCTTTTACGACTAACCACAGGATGAATAACAAGAATAAACGGTTAAATAATAATAAAAGGTATTTACGTAGTAATAAAAATGATTGATGTCGCGTTGATGTTTTAATTCTTTCACTGAAAGGACTTGATCAGGAATATAAAAAGAGCAGTTAGTGATGGAAACATCGTGCGTAACGCTACACTCACCCTTCGAGGAGGCGGAAAACGGCGCAACAGTCCTGAGTGAGGCCTCGCACCTTGAGCGCTTTGTCCAGACTGTCGTGCACCGTCTGACCTGGACGCACGTTCACCTAACCACAACGAGTACACGGTGATGTTTTGCTCATGTTTATAGACACCAGCCTCCTAAACCACATCTGTGTGACGTCACTGAAGACTTTGGGTTTGACTGGAAATTTTTCAGGGGTGAACTCACCACTGTGCGCTGTTTGTTGGGGAGGTAGACACGGATGGTTCCTCCTCCTCGGGGAACGTCCTCCGGGCTCGTCTCCCCCGACGAGGAGCAGGACGACGTGGAGGACATGGCGTCTCCACGGGGAAGCAGAGACAGGGAGGATGCAGCACTGAGCTTCAGTCAGCCGCAAGAGAGAGAGAGAGAGTGGAACAGAGTGGCGCCCTCACCTGGAGCCTGGGAGAACGGCAAAAAAATAACAGACATATAAACATGGAGAGGTTTCGTACATGAGTGTGATGTGCAATGCTTCACTGGATGTGTGAGATGTGCAACTCCACGAATCAGTGCACAAATCTGAATGAATCATTTAACTAAAATGAGTCACTAAAATTCTTAACACTCAACAATCGTTCATCCTTCAAGGAGTGACTTCGGTCAGACGCTGACACGGGTGAAGCAGCAAATGAGCTCAAGCCCAAGAAACCATCGCAAGCATGCTCAGGGCAAGCACACTCCCTTTCCATCCACGAAACAGAGAGTCAGGCGGCAAAAAGAGTTGCCTGCTGTGTGAAAAGATTTTTCTTTATAAAAATAGACATAAGTCAGAATAGTACTCTGCATGTCATATTCCAGTTTTGCACAAGCGCTAACTCCAAAGTCTACTCACACTTTTAAAAAAATTAAAAAAGGAGCAAAAAACTCGCACTCTGGAAGCATGAAATATGAAAAAAATGGATAATGAATTGCAATAAATCATTGTGAATTTAATACTGAGCAAAATCATTCTCCGTGAGATTTTAGCAATTATTTTGCAGCCCTTCAACTGTGACTTGTCTGTAGTCCTCTCATTTCACACTGAATCACTAGTGCTTAGTTCCCAAGCTGTTAAAACACCACACACACACACACACACACACACACACCTCATTCCATTTGTCAAATCTGTTGGGTAACGATCCATGAGCAGTGCTAATCTCACCTCAACATTCTGCTTGACAAAGACAAACTGTGTGCACCAGCAATCAAGACCCCACAACATGATTTCTAACTAAAATCTAAAGATCAGGGTTTAAACTGTAAATAAACCATATGAAACTAATACAATCACAAAAGCTTTTAATATCATGCACATGGGAGTTTTTCAAGGCAATACAATGTGATTCAGTATGGGGGGGGAAAAAAATTGTGCTTAAAAAAAAAAAAAAAGAAAAAAAAAAAGAGCATGGCCCTGCCACCTTTACTGGGACTGACAGGTACAGAGGCCACGCCTCCTTCACAGGATTGACAGGTACAGAGGCCACACCTTATCTTCACTTTGACTGACAGGTACAGAGGACACGCCTCCTTTTCTGGGACTGACAGGTACATAGGCTACGCCTCCTTCACTGAGACTGACACACATTTTGAAAATATCCATGGATGCTGTGATGCACTGAGCAGAATGATTAAACCACTGAGACTTTATTGTACAGTTGTGTATGCAGAGTTGATGTTGTATGTTATCGTGAGTCATTTGTAGCACCGCTCCAGCACTGATTAGTCAATCAAGTTATTGGAAGTGTCTTTTTTTTTTTTGAAAGCAGAAATGAGAGTGTTAAGTGTGTGTAACTGACCACGGGATCACAGGGAGAAAGCCTCAAACTTAAGCATCAACCTACACACCTTTCTGGTCATGCCAAAAAAAAAAAAAAAAAAAAAAACATGAGACGCTTCTCAATTTCCACCATGTTGGTCACTACTGACAGGTTGGATGCAAACAACTTCCCGAACGTCCAGTTAGCGAACTGCTTGTGAGTCAGATCTCCCAACCAAGAGGCGAGATTTGACATGATATGTGCGAAAGAAAAACATTGCGTCACGACTGCCACAGAATTACATTTTAACTTGTTATTCTTGCTGTCAAGGGCAAGTGCTTTGTGACCGCTCTGTCCTGCACTACGCACGTGTTTGCCTTGTCTGACGTTACACACTCGAAATGCACACAGTCAGAACAGACGGTACTGTACAGGTATATTTTTACAACTTGAAGTGGTCCTTAAGGTCCAATTAAGTGACTTAATGATTTATTAACACACTTTCAGTTTTCCAGGAAGCTAAAAGTAAAAAAAAAAAAAAAAAAAAAAAAAAAAAAAAAACGCACCCCTGATGGTAGCGAATGTAATTTAACCCGAACATATGATAAGCTAGCTGTAATTTGACCAAGGTCCTGCACCGTATCTCAAACCTTCTTCAAACCAAAACCTTTCAACACACAGAAAACAAACAAATTAATTACTTTGCTTTGTTCTCGTCAAAGTATTTAGCTAGCTATAGATAACCAGATAGCTAGCTAACATCAGGACACAACTAAAAACTGTTCATAACTCACTTCCTGTATGTGTTTCCATCCACAGCCGGATCTGAAAATTCTGTATATTTCCCCTGAAAATAAAAGACGGCCGGTCTAGTATTTGTTGTACGCAGTAAAAAGGAGGCTGGTTCGTAACTTTCGGATTCGAGACGATCCGCACTAGCATAAGGAACTGTTTTTTTTTTCGCAACTAGACAACAAAGCCCAAGTGCGTGTAAATCTTTGTGATATATTTTTTTAATATCACAACCGCTGTTAAATTCCCGAATCTGATTGGTCAGGTGGTGTTAATTAGTTTTCTACACCAGCACACGTTTATATAAACGTGCTCGTTCAGATACGTTATCGTTTCTATAGTAACAGCTCATAAACAGGGACTTGTACTGCGAATGCGCCACAGATTTAAGGCTACTAATAAACAGATTATATACAATGTTCGTATTTAACAAAAAAAAAAAAAGCATATGCTCGATGATATGCTGAAGTTTTCTGTGAGGAGATCTTTATTTAACGTTAATGAAAGGAGTCTCCAGCGTCAGCACTTCGTAACAGTCAGTAAAATCTCTTCGGGACTTCGCGATTTTTCGGTAAAATAACGTTTGGGGTTTGTTTGTCATTAAATTCAAGAATGAGAGGGGGAAAAAAAAGAGTAGCAGAGAAGCTGGCGAGGGAACGACTGTTTATAGCTGCGATAACAGGAACTAAATTGTTTTGCGTACGTTAAACGTAACAATAAACGGATAAAAACTACGACGAGTTGTAGAGTACGGTGTTGGCAGATGGCTGTGGTGTAAGAGACGCGTGCCGTTCCTGGAAAATAATCAACTTCGGCGTGGTAACTGTGACTCCGCTCTGTGTCGGACCGCATTACGCCGCACGGTTGTTGATTAATTTCCTAGAAAAGCGTGCTCTGTCATGTTTTACTCATTATTTATCGCCGTGGCTCTAGCTGAGATTCGTGTGTTTCCCTAAGTGATGCAACACACATGTGATGAATCAGAATGTCAAAGAACCCCACACACACACACAGTTATAAAATACTAAAATATGCACACAATAGTATAATAGAAGCAAAAACACTGCACAAGAATAGATAATAGTAATAACAATGTAATAACACATTAGTTAATAAACATGGCTCGTGACAGTTATTAACACCTGTTGCACTGCACATACAAGACAACAACCTTCATCTCATTCAAAACACAACCAGAACTTTCCACATCCTCCAAACACACACACACACACACACACACTTACGTCTCTCTCTCTCTCTTTTTTTTTTAAACAATAAACGCGTCAGTGAGCTGAGCTAACCGCTAGCGAGCTCGCCAAAGTGACGAATTTGGACGAATCCCAATCGCTGCTCACTCCCTACATTACTGCACTACATTTGGTTCAAATTAAATAATGGCTTCCGCATCCTAGGTAGCGCACTATAAGTCCAACAGGGAGCCGTTTGGGATTCAGCCAACTTCTGAGCCTTCATCCGAGCTGTGTGTTCACCCTGACACCGCGGCGCAGGGCTCACACACGCAGCTGCTATTCCGACTTTATTACGAGTTTATTACCTTAAAAATGTGTTCACACCGGAAAAGAAAAAAACTCGGCATCTTCCCGAGGCGGAAAGGGATTAAGTTAGGCGGCTATCTTGACCTGCTAAGAGAGCTAAAGCTAACTGAATAGCATTACTCATGTTAGCAATGCAGCCTAGTTTTATAAGAATAAAAAAAGTACAAACGCGCTCACACACTTCACTTCAAGTGTCTATAATGTAACACTCCGAGACGTTTCTTCCACCGCAACAAATCTACACAGTGTATTAGCTCCGCAAGCGAAAGTTACACTCTGCTTATTTTGTTTCTGAAGTAAATACTCACCTGAGGCGGCGGCCATCTTGAATTCTCTCAATCTGAAGTCAGATCAGCGAGAGATTGCAGGGAAAGCGGAACACCTACAGCTCGCGCTCTGATTGGTCCGTTTTTACAACTCGCCGCTCTGATTGGTTGATCGTGTTCGTCGTTGCCGGCCAATCACAAGGCTGAAGTGTGACGCAAAAAAAAAAAAAGGTGTTAAAGAAGCCACATCGCCCTTGGCAGCAGGACTGCCTTTAAATAATATAAATCACGTGATTAATCTCATTTTAACACTGATTTAATTCACATTAATCCACATTTATATGTGTGAATATTAATATTCGACATATTAACTGAAACTGTATGTTGTATTAGAGGCTTGTTAGGCTCTAATACTGTAATGATAAAATACTGTAATATTGTGATGATGTAATATTGTAATATTGTAATACTTTAATATTGCAATACTGTAATGTTGTAATATTTGTAATATTGTGATACTGTAATGACGTAATATTTGTAATATTGTGATACTGTAACACAGTTTGGTCTCAGTTTTTGTTGACTGCTAGTAATTTGCAATAAGTGCAGTTCCAGTGTTTCACCACTAGAGGGCAGGAGAGTAAACACTAAGCTGGGAAAGGAAGAGCGCCATAAAAACAAATGTGTCTAAACCAGTAAATCTTCTCTGATAATTAAACTGAAAAACATTTAACCAAGGCTTAGATACAGCCGTGTGCACATTACATCTGTTCCACTGTCTTTTAATAATGTTTACCCTGTTCATTAAATAGATACATAGATAGATAGATAGATAGATAGATAGATAGATAGTGACACCTACTTAAAAAAAATACACATTACAATACTCAAATAGGGATATTTTTAAAGAGGTATTAAAAAATACTTCTTAAATGTCTCAAGGCTCAATTTGTCCAGGCTATAAATTATGTTATAAATAGTTATAATAAGTATTTCAATATATCAATAATTAATATTTAAACAACAACAACAATACTACTACTATTACTACTACTACTACTACTACTACTAATAATAATAATAATAAGTTAATAGAGGTTTATTTAAGCCAAATACATCAACTGGTATATTAATGTAAAATAGGAATAGAGCATAGAAACCAGCAAATGTGTAGCTGTTGTTTGCTTGTTTGTTTGTTTGTTTGGTTATTTAGTGAGTTGGACAAGACAGGCAAATAATATTACACAAATATGATATACATTTATATTCATAAAAATATTTTTATGAAAATTAATAAATAACTATTACCTCATACTAATAAACAAACAGCTTTAATAAACAAATAAACCACGTTTTTTGTCGGTATTTATTTATTTTATTTTTTTTGCGTTGCCAAACCAAAACAAATCCACACGCGACATTTTTGCTCCAAAATGTTGTTGTTGTTTTTTTTCTGTGGTTGAATCCCAAATAGCGGCTTTATTCCTCTCTAGGCACACTCCATAGCGTGTGTGAGAATGGCTGTAAGTCACTCTGTGTCACACAGGAAGCCATTTTGGGATTGAGCCAGTGCCGGTACAGGGTCATCCCTATTCGCACTGTTGTCCGACCAGAAACAACACCGGAGCGTTTTAGTTCCGCTTGGTGGACGATGTCTTGGTGCGGACAGGAGGCCACCGACGAGCTGCTCCGCGAGTTTTTACGCACACGGTCGTCTGCCAGGTCTGTAGAAGTGGAAGAAGTGAAACATGGCAGTGTGCTTTTCTGCGGGTTAACTGCTGCCTCCGGGGGCGTTTGGGTCGGGAGTCAAAACGCGGAACGCTCCTTCCAGCTACGCACGTCATTTTGTGCACGAGCTTAGATTAGCCAATTTTGCTAACACAGCTGACTTACTCTCCACAAAAGATGTTAGCATTATTTTAATTTTGTTTTTTAGCTGTTTATTTAAGAGCTGTCTGCTTTTAACAGACTGGCTGGTTGTGTTAAATAAGTATATTCTCTATTCAGAGCTAAACTGACACTTGGGTATCTGGTTTTCTTTGAAAAACATAACATTCTGCTCTCTAGGTTGTGTCTCATATACCTTCTATTAAGAAGGCTTATATAGTGCACTACTTAGGGTGGAAAATTCCAGAGTCCCAGATATCTCTCTAATGGACATTTATGGCTTAGAAAACATTATTTCATCCTGTCAAGTGATGCAGTGAGACATAGGAAGTAGGGTGCCAAATCTCCAATGGAGCTGTGTAGTGCACTATATAGGGTGTAGAAGTCATTATTTAATATTTAGTGTAGTTTTGTGTATGTGTAGGGAGTAAGAAGCTGTTCGACCCTTCATAGTGCACTGTCTGGAGTGCTGAAGCTCTTTTTACTGGCTTGACGTGTAATAAAAAAGATATCAAGATACCTATTATATCTCAGACGAGTGTATTGTGACGTGCGAAATCACAGGATTGATATTATATGGTCATATTGCTCAGTCCTGCTGTCATTCCCACACTGTGTGTGTGTGTGTGTGTATTGTATGGATGTAGTGCACAGGTGAAGGGAACGGAGAGCAATTTAAGATCAGAGTTTAACACTGAATGCGGCAGAACAGTCATATATACAGTGATATTATTATTATTAATATTATTATTATTATTATTTTTCAGGAATAGGATGATGAAGAATTGGGGTGTGATCGGAGGCATCGCCGCTGCTATGGCGGTGGGTGTGTACGTGCTGTGGGGTCCCAGCGCAGACAGGAAGAAGAGGAGGAGAGGTAAAGTGTCTAGATATCGCTAGAGAGTCTGGTACTTTTCTTCCATTAACTCTCTCCCACTGTGTTAAATATAAATAGAACTTTTCAAGAAGGGATGCTGTGGGTCTCAGCGTTCAAGGGTTGTGTGGTAAGGTGGGATTACAAACTGCCAAACTCCTGACTCTTGAGGCTGAGACTGTAGAAAAGTCCTAAAAAGTAGTGAATCATTTGGCAGAAAATCTTGAGGATACAGGTCCAAAAACTTCAGTTAATGTTCACATCAAACATCTAGAGAGTAGGGTCAGAGTTTCAGAATCAGCAGGATGTATTCATGAACCCAACCTGCCTTGTGTCAACAGTCCAGGCTGGTGGGGGTGGTGTAACGTTGCGGGGAATGTTTTCTTGCGCCATCCTTTGAGCCGCGTCTTAGCAATTGAGCATCATTTGAAAGCCACAGTCTATCTGAGTATTGTTGCTGATCAAGTGCATCCCTTTATGGCCACAAATGAAATCTTATAACACAAGTAACTGCACTGAAAGCGTACTTCAGTACTAATAGTTGATGTACGGTAGCTAAACCCTTATTGATACATTTCCAGTTTCAGCTTTGATAGCTCCTTGGTGTTCATGATGCTCTTTGTTATGCTTTGGTGTGCTCTCTAAGAGACCTCTGTGACCTTTCAGGGAAAGGTGTATTCATATCTATTTATATCGAGGTCACATGACACTCTCATTGCACACAGATCAACTCCATTCAGATAATTATGAGACTTGTTAAAGTGGCAACCGTTTACACCAGAAATAATTTAGTGGTTTCACACCAACAGGGGTCAATACTTATGCTATCATAACTTTTACACTTTTGACTTCTAAATAATTTTTGCGAAGTATATAGTTTTTTCACCCCACTTCAATATTATGGGATATTTTGTTTCAATTCATGAGATATAATGACGTGACCTTTGTAACGCTACAAAATAACAAGGTGGTGAATGCTTATGCAAGTCCAAATCGCTGCGTGTGTGTGTGTGTGTTTAGGCATGGTCCCGGGGTTGTTGAACCTGGGAAACACGTGCTTCCTGAACGCACTGCTGCAGGGTCTGGCCACGTGTCCTTCTCTCATCAGGTGGCTCCAGGACTTCACCACCCACAGCAGCTCCTGTCTCTCCAACACAGACATGCAAACGGGAAAGCAGACGGACACGCAGACGGGCACGCAGACGGGCACGCAGACGGACACGCAGACGGGCACGCAGACGGACACGCAGACAGACACACGAGTTTCCAAAACACTGTTGCAGCTCCTTACAGGTAAACTCTCTGTCCACCTGACTTTGAATGAATGTTTTCTCCCTTTCTGTGTGGATCTCTCTCTCCTTTAGGATGTCTGTCTCACTCATTCTGGATTCCTCTCTTCCTCTCTTCCTTCTTAGCGTTTTTTTGTCACTTATTATTATAAATGTAGCTTTTTCTGTTTCGTTCCTTCCCCACGCAGCTCTGTCCAGTCCTGATCCAGGAGAGGATGATGTTTTGGATGCAGGATGTCTGTTAGAAGCTCTTCGTCTGTACAGATGGCACATCAGTTCCTTTGAGGAACAGGCGAGTTGGACAGCGTAATTTCACGCCACCTGGCAACCCACTCCCGGGTTCTGCTTCACATAATTCCGATTACAACACACGCACTTTTTTTTTTACATTGGTGATTATTTTGCATTTAGAATTGTGGGTCTGGACTAAGTACTGGCTCAAACATTACTTCTGTCCTCAGGACGCTCACGAGCTTTTCCACGTCCTCACGTCATCTCTGGAGGAGGAACGTGAGCGGCAGCCCAGAGTCACTCATCTGTTTGACATGGAGACGCTGGAGGTCAGACACTGCAGTGTGATTAATTCATGCAAGACGCTGTATTATATGATTAATACTCTTAAAGAAGATTTAATTCTAATGTGTCCTATTCTGTTAATATTGCAGAAATCACCCGAGACGAGTGAAAACTCCATTAGCTGTTGGAGTCGAGGTGAGACATGAGCATCTGCTGAACTCTGACTTCAGTGCTAATATAGTTAACAGTGATTAATATTAAGCCACAAAACCCCCACCTCATTGTTAGCCGTTAAGATTTTCCCTTGAACTGTTCCCTGAATTCTGGGTCCAGGGCCTCTGCACCCCATCCCCAACCTGTGGAGGACGCAGCACCCGTTCCACGGACGCCTGACCAGCTACATGGCCTGCAAACGCTGCGAGCGCCAGGTCTTCACAAATAAAACAATACAGTACAGTACACTACAGTAGGATACATTATAGTCTGGTACAGTATAGTATGATATGATACAGTACAGTCTGTAATACGGTACAATAAAGTACAGTAGAGTTCAATACAGTGTGTCAGTTTGGTACAGTACAATACAGTTTGGAAAAGCTCAGTATAGTAGTATGGTGCATTTACAGTATAGTACAGCAGAGTACAATACACTAGTACAGTACAGTATGGAAAAGCTCAATATTGTAGTACGGTACCTTATGTATTGTATGTATGTACTATGGTACAGTATAAAATACAATATGGTAAAGTATGGTACAATATAATACACTATTGGAAGGTACAGTACAATTCAATACAGTATATACAGTATGCTACAGTAGAGAATAGTACAGAACAATATAGTACTGTACAGTACAGTATGGAAAAGCTCAGTACTGTAGTATAGTACAGTAGGGCACAGTATAAAATACAATATGATACAATATAGCGTAATACAGTGTGGTACAATATAATACAGTATTGTGTGATACAGTACAATTCAATACAGTATAATGCAGTGTAGTACAGTATAGTATAGTGTAGTCTGTATTAATAGTTATAGATGTATATATAGTTTGTATATATACAGGTATTATGGATAATTTTGCTGCAGTCTTTTCAGACACAGCTGTGGCTGAACATCTCAGTGGAAAATCTAAGTTAGTGCTGAACATACAGGTGATGCTGGGACACTATAAAATATAAACAGATTCCAGTATGCACACACATAACGATAAAAACGAATCCTCAGCTGGAGCAATCATAGTGTAGTTTTCTCTAAACGTCTAATCTTTTTTTTTCAAAATAAGGAACACTATAAGACAAACCTGAATAAATATTTTGTAAGTGCTCACTAATCACATCCATGTGTGCAGAGTCCGGTGCGTTACGATTCATTCGACAGCCTCTCGCTTTCCATTCCTGCCGTTCAGTGGGTAAGCAAACCACACTGTGGATTCTTACATAAGGTCGTGTGAATGATTAAAGGGTGATGGAAACAGATTGAGCAGATTAAATGCTGGTGTAGTGAGGCTGTGTTCCGCTAGCGCCTTTTTAATAAGACTGCAATCGTTTGTCCTTTAGGGTCGGCCAGTTACTCTGGATCAGTGTCTTCAGCATTTCATCTCCTCAGAAACCATTAAAGAGGTGGAGTGTGAGAACTGCACCAAGGTAGGCTACTAATGTACAGTATGTAATACCACAGCGCTGTTGAATGCTCCATTCTGATGATTAATAGATAGAAGCTGCTAGTGATTCCCATGTGGGACCAAACCAAAGTGTGTGTGTGTGTGTGTGTGTGTGTGTGTTGGTTACTGCTTATGATGAACTAAAGGCTTTGTGTGTGTGTGTGTGTTCAGAAGCAGGCTGAGACTGAGGACGGTCAGCTCCTGGAGAGCCAGAGGACGACATTCGTAAAGCAGCTTAAACTCGGAAAGGTGGGCGTGGCTCTAATCTTCACATTCATAACACATATAAAGACAAACGCTTTCCTTTAAGCCAGGAAGAAATTAGGGGATAGAAAATACGGACTGACTAAGCAGAACACGTTTTTCCTCTTCGCAGTCCACTGCAGTATGATGTAGCATAAACGCAAGAGACAATAAACTACAGTTTAGGATAAACGCCATGAAAAGCTTTACTGTAGATGCAACACATCTAGATAACACTGCATGCAATAGAGGAATGGATCACAGACAGCTTATTATTTTGATAGTGTTAACCTATGTAATATATACTTCGAGTAACATGCTTGATGTGTGTGTTTTTTCTGTGTGTGTGTGTGTCCAGCTCCCCCAGTGTTTGTGTATTCACCTGCAGAGGCTCACCTGGTCCCCCGAGGGCGCTCCTATCAAGAGACACGAGCACGTTCAGTTCTCCGAGTACCTCAGCATGGACCGCTATAAACACAGCAGCGCTACACAGAGACTACAGAAGCCCAGCAGGGCCAAAAAACCCACAGCGGAAGAACCACACGATCAAAATGTCGCCAACGGAGTCGGTGAGAGATGTAGCAGTGGAGTCAAGGAATTACAGTGTTCCTAAAAAAGTGTGTGTTTCGTTCTTTAAGGTCCAGGAAAGAGCCCTGTGTTTTAATATCACTGTTCATTTTCATGGTTAGACCCAGAGCACCATAACAACAACAACAAGCCGCTGTCAAACGGCAGCATCTCGTCGGTCTTTCTCCGTCCGGCGGCGCTCGGCCCTCAGCTCGACCTCACACACGACTTCAGGTAACAAACTGTCACACTTCAGCAGCTTAAGTTTTAGTTTCCGAGTGTGCCGTATGGTAATAATATCACACCACGGTGCCTTTACAGTATACAATGTGCATGAGAAGATCTCGTTTTGCTGAGAAGTGCACATTGTAACTATAAATTTTCTTTTTATTATTATTATTCATCATTACTGCTGCTAATGTGGCGAACAAGTAAATATAGGGAATAAAACAGTTGGGGAAGCGGAGATAATGTTACCACCCTGGAAGTTGATTATTTTCCTATAACAGCATGTCCTGAAAGCTGAAAGTCCTTGAAAATGGTCAGAAAACCAATCTTTCTCACTTAACACACCAGTTCAGTTCACACCAGGATCACACTCAGGTAGGAGGTGTGGCCTAACGTTTGATTCGGTTAACAGCTGTTTATAAAACTAGCTTATGTACAAACGGCATAAGAGCCAGCCATGCTAAACTGGTAGCTCTGAACTTCCATTAGTGATTAGATACATGAAGAAAATGTCTTGGCTGATGGATTCTATGTGGGGTAATGGGGAAATTTTTTGAAAGGTGTATCATGATTTAACACGTTGATATCAATGTCATATCGTCACCCCTTTAACTAAAGGAATAAAGTTTTTCAGTGTTTCTTCCTGTAACGTGTTTCTCTCCAGCTCATCGGAGTACCTGTTCCGGCTGACGGCAGTGCTCGTGCACCACGGCGACACGCACTCGGGTCACTTCGTCACGTACCGGCGTGGCCCGGCGTCGTTCAGCCCGCAGTGGCTGTGGGTTTCAGATGAGTCCGTCCGCAAGGCCAGCCTACAGGAAGTCCTCTCCTCCAGCGCGTACCTGCTGTTCTACGAGCGAGTGCGCAAGTGAACCGGACCAGGATACCAGAGAACTGAACACCTCCATGTACACACAGATGTAGTGTTAATATTAGAGCAAGTGTGTAGCTGATCTCTACAGCAGAGCTCTACCTGAAACACGTAGCGTGTGGGCAGGATGAAGCCGAGCTTACAGAAAGCTTCAGATGAAGCAGTGATGATCTTCACACTACAACGGTGAAGTCTACAAGTCGAAACACTCTGTACATCTGCTCAGTCATGCAGTTATCCAATCAGCCAACTGTGCAGATACACGTCAAGATGTTCAGTTAATGTTTACGTCAAACACCAGAATGGGGGGAAGAATGTTTGTTGGTGCCAGAAGAGCTGAAACAGAAAAGCATCTCACACACAGCGCACAAAACAAAACATCAATCTTCAGCTAGCCAGTTTCTGCTTTTCTGCTCTTTTTGTTCATCCACCTTAAGGTTCGATGTGCTCTGAGATGCTTTTCTGCTCAGCACGGTTGTACAGAGTGATTTTTTTTTTGAGTTACCGTAGCATTCCTGTCAGCGTGACTCTGTCTATCCATTCTCCTCTGAACTCTCTCATCAGCAAAACATTTCCACAAACAGAACTGCCATGTTTTTTGTTTTTCGCATCACTCTGTGTAAACTCCAGAGACTTCTATGAGTTAAAATTCCAGGTTCTGAAACACTCAGTTCAGCACATCTGGGATCAACAACACCACCAAAATCACTGAGATTACATTTTTTCCTGTTCTCATGTTTGATGTGAATGTTAACTGAAGATTTTGACTTGTACCTGCATGATTTTTTTTTTTTTTTTTTTTTTTTTTTGGTATTGTGCTGATTGGATTGGAGCTGGTGGTGGGTGGCGAAGCTTAGGATTTAAGCCGAAGAACTCTTAAGGTTTCCATAAATTGAACCTGTTTAACCGATTCTTAACACTGTTCTAATGCTTTTTTCACACTTTATTCATTACGGAAGCTTTACAAAGGTGTTGCTATGAAGTACCTCAAAGGAAGAGTGTTGATCTAGAATCAGAAATGAAAGACTAACACTGATCCTGGATCAGCGCCTCTTTTAACACGGGATGCAGGATTCTGGCATTTCCACTGAGAGAGCCAGTGCATTCGAGAAGAGGCTCTTTTGATGGTTAAGGGTTTCAGCTTTCAAAAGCGGCGCTACTTGAACCCCTTAGCTTTAGAAAAAAAAAATTTCAACCACTTGTATTTGTAATTTTGTCCCCCTGAGAGACAAATATTTTTGTGTATGATGGGTCCTTGGTCATGTTCTGCCTCGCTTGTGAGTCTCGTCTGCCAATCTTGGTGCGCTGCAAGTGTTGTACTCTGACACCAAATGCAGGCAGGAGAATATTTTTTTCATTACACACTTATTTAAAAAAAAAAAAAAAAAAAGATACTCATGGATTAGATGGTTAACGATTGTACGTTTCTAAATGGGTTCTGCTTGGAAACGGTTGTGAAACCTTTTGTTTTAAGGTTCTACATGATTATTAGCTGCTAATGAATCTGTGTGTGTGTGTACTGGATCTCAAATGTCAGTTTTTAAGATCTGTTGTTAATTCATTGGACATTTTTTTTTAAACATCAGCCACTATTTTTTTGATTTCTAGTCACTTTTGATCATGTGACCAAGCTCCAGTCTCTTCATTATGTCCCATTATTGTAGCTAAACTCCTGAGGGACTCGTCGTTTGACGCCGTCGTGCCAGTCTTCCAGTCCGGATGCACCTTTAATCCTTTAATTAGACAAGAGGAAGCCATGGCTGCTGAATTTTATCGAATCGTTAAGGCTTTTATATCTTTGCTGTGTCGACTGTTTAAAAAAAAAAAAGAAGAAAGAAACCAAAGGCATGTTTTCTGTAACTGATCTGTCCAGTGTCTTTATGGGTTGAAAGGTGGAAATGGCTCAATGGCAAGCGTGCCTACATGTAGTATTGTTCCAAAAAAAAAAAAAAATGCTAATTATATCCTAAAACATTTGCACTGACATGGTATTTTTACGATAACTTCCTACCCTGTGTATGATTGTAAGGTTTTTGGATTGTTTTCTCAATTGTGAATGATGTTAAATAAATTTCTGCAACTGTAAAGTCTGGCTGGTTTGTGATAGGTCAGTCGAGGGGGTGTGGTTATGATCACGTGGTCAGTTTGTATTTTAATGCTACACTAGTGATGGTTCTTTGTAGTGAGTCAGATTATTTGACTCTTAGGAGTCGACTCTTTCATCTCAAATGGCTCATTCACGTTTTATTTTTAAATCTAGACAAATTTTTGTGATATCACAAGTGATTATTACAGAATGACAAGTGATTGTTCTTCTTTACCTGAGTATGGCTTAAACTGTTTCATGAAATCTTATAGGTCTTAATAAAACTGTACCTCAAGTATTTATTCATGTGACCTTATCAGAAAGTGCCTCCAGAAGAAAAAATAACTCTTAGGATCAGAAAATGCCTCATTTTATTAAAAATATATGAAGAAGCAGAAATTTATGGGTGCGCAAAAGTAAACCCTTGTTAGGCTCTTTTCAATGAGTCATATCGTTTGACTCGGCTCACCAATAAGAGTCGACTCTTTTGGCTCCTAAATGACTCGTTGCTCATCAACACATTTAAAACCATAACAGTAAGAAAACATTTTACAAATTTTCAACTGGTAAACTGTACTGCATCATTATTATCACCATTAGTGATTCCTTGTTCTCTTGTTTCGATGTGTCTTTGAGTCCTACATCCAAATACTACAAAGTGCCGGCATTTTAAGAGAAAATTTTAGTTCAATATAAATTGAGCTCGACTTAGAATGTGCCCTCTCCAAGATGGCGGCGTAGCTGACGTGTTTGGCTCAGCCCCGCGCTACCGGATATACCTGCGTGCTCAACAAATCAGCACAGCGCTCGGTGTGCTCGCGTGCTGGTTCCATAGTAACCGATTTTAGTGTACTACTTAATCGGAAATAACACTGGATATTTAAAAGAAAAAACAGGAAGTTAAAATTAGATTTATAAAAAAACTTATATTATAAAGTTTGTTTCTCCGAAAGAATATAGCAATATTTTAAAGAATCTCTTTCAGTCGTATTTTTTTTATTTACGGAAGTAGAATCTGCTACTGACCAGACACAAGGCAAATAGACCAATCAGAACACAGCTACTAACCAGGAACTTCTTGTTAGCCACGCCCACCGCGCTATTCACCCCGGCCCAGTGTTGCCAGATCCGCGATCTACCCATGTTTTAACTGGAGTTTTTTTGTTTGGTTTTGTTTTTGGGATTAATTACATTAACTAAGTTGAAAAATATAAGTTTTTATTGCAATCACTAAATGAATAGGATTATATTACATACAATAATATTAAATATTAACAATACAGCAATTAATAAAATATTTCATATATATCAAGAATATAAAAAGAAAGAATGTATGTATATATAAACCGAGATACCTATATATTGTATTATTTAATATATAATATAATTACATCATTATTCAGGTACTACAATAATATATATTGTACTACCTGAGTAATGATGGAAGCATGCAGATCAGGGGTGGAAAACTCATACATTTATTAGCTAGCTAATAAACACACAAGTTTATGAATATTATCCTCATTTACCAAACTTTCTATTGTAGCAACCATCGACAAAATGTCAGCAAATCATTGGCAAAAGTCTTGGCTATGAGCCGTGATGTTCTGTCCTTTCATCACATGGAAAAGATATTATTTGAGTCTAGCTAGTGTATTTATTTTCTGCTGATGTTTAAAACCATGAGGTATGTCCTTGGTGTAAGCAGGAGAGTTATATAAAGGCTTTGGGGTGCACTTAATTTTGTCAGTGTTTCCACAAACCTGCATTGTATCCACTAATTCATCTGAGAAGTGAAAACCGGTGGCCAGTTCTGGTCTCGGCCGATGTGTGTAGTGCAGCAGGTTTATATTAATTTGCTTGTTCTGAGATATTCTGGTTTCTATAGTAACATCTCATTTACAAGGACTTGTATAACAGACACTGTACATAATCGAAGGCTAAAAATGACAAAGAAACCAAGAAAACAAAGAAAAAAATGTGTTGTTACTGATACGCTGAAGTTTTCTTTAAGGAGACGTGTGTTTAACATTTACGGAAGGAGTCTCTAGTGAAAAAAAATATTGCAAATAAAATAAAATGCAAATAAAATAAAATGTACTTTTGTATGAATGAATTGAACTGGTTTATTCATTTCTTTATAAATCACAATACATGTAGGAATAAAAAAAATAATAATAATAAAAAAACTTAAGGACCCTCTAAGAGAACAAACTCTGTAGGGGAGAGCGGGGTCAGTCGTAACAGTGTCACTTGCTCCAATCAGCAGCGAGCTACACACTGCACATGCTCAGTATAGCATCCTACGCCTGCCTGCAAAACAACAGCAGCTTAATCACAGCTCTGAAGAATTCATCGCCAAAGTTTTCCTCATCTGGACAACGTTTTGAATTACGTATTCATTTTTTATGCAAATGAAACCGAATCCGGCTAGTTTCGATCGCTTTAAAGTTGACTATCAGTTAGCATGATTGACAGCTGACAATCTGGGTTCAGTTTTAACAGATATTGAGATATTTAACAAAACACAAAAGGCCTGAGAAATATTTTTCTTCCTGGAAAACTTTATAGCACAAGGATAATTCAAAATCCTGAGCATATCAACTGTTATTCATGTGACTGGTTATTCATGTGACTATTTGTGTGTCATGTGATGACCAACATTTATGCTAAGAATAAACGGTTGGAGTTTATTTAATATGGAAGATGGTGGTTTTTGTTTTTTTTTTTTAGCGACTTGGAGTTGTTCGGTGCTGAAATATGTTTCTACCTCAAGCTGATTCCATCTTTATACACCATCAGGGTATAAATTAACCCTTTCAGTAATCGTTTCATCCTGATCAGGGTTGCGGTGGATTCGGGGCCTATCCTGAGAACACTGGGTGTGAAGCGGGAATACAGTCTGGACATGACGTCAGTCCATCTTGGTTTTTCAAGCGTCTTTATATTTAAAATTGATTATAAGAGTACCACGAGCTTGTGTATCTCTGTCACCATCGGTATCGCCTCGGCTCAAACCTGTTCGAAAACAAATGATATTTCGTTGGCTAGGATTTCGTCCTCATGTGTGAGTGAAGACGGCAGTAAAAATTCATCAAAAATCCTCTCAATAACTCTGCGCTATTCTCTGTATTAAGCTTGTTCACTAGTCAGGTTCGTTTAGATTGTGCGGGGGAAGGGAGGGGAGGGGTGGTGCATCTCGAACGCAATTGGCTGTTGCGTAAATCAGTCAAGCGAGTAAAGAACTTGAGTAAAGAACATTCTTCGTCTCATCATTGCGCTGTACAACAACATATTTATAGTGTCGCTTGTCATGTTTTGGTCTTTTGGAGTCATTTTTTTGACAAGACTGGCACATGTTACAACTGCCCCCACTCTCCCCTAGTGCAGTAACATGTAAAGGCTTTGGGGAGTTTTGGGACGTAGATCTGGCAACCCTGTCCTCGCCTCTAAGCTTTAGAGCACTTTGAGCCACACTGCTGTAGACTGAGTTATAAAATAAAAAGTATAATGACCACTCAAAGTGTGCTGATCCGAGACCCAGCTTTCCTCACCAGATTACTGCAGCAGTATTTACACCTGTTAAAGAAATATCCAGTCATCACCAAATCTGTTACAAGGTCAGTTGGCATGTTTATGATCTAATTTAAGTCCTGCTTTAAGGTTTTGGGTTGCTTTGGACTGCAGCTGCCAAATGCCAACTCAGTACCTGAGATCAACCCCAGCCCTTTTATCTGCTTCATTTGTCTTGAGGTAACAAGGGAATGGACTGCACCTGGTCAATTAACCTCTTGTCAGTCAATTGTCCAAATATCTTTGAGCCCCTGAAAATGGAGGTACTTTGCTGAAAATGGCTGTAATTCCTAAATGGTAAATGCCATATTTTTGTGGAACCTCTTAAAATAAAGCTGAAAGTCTACACTTTGATCACATCTTCAATGTTTTATTTCAAATCCATTCCCAGATAGCAAAATTGGTTGTGGGCCTTATCTGGTTGAATTTAGGCCCACTCTCCTCGAATGGCCCTTAAGCTGCAAACTCATGCCAGAGCTCAGCCTAATACAAGACTGTGAAAAAAAACTGTGCCAGAATTAAACCAGAAGGGCTTAAAGTAAGCCAGATCTCGCCCAGATTTTGTTGCTATCTGGGTTGTGGTGGTGTATAAAGGCAAAATCACAAAAACTGTCATTGTCCACATACTTCTGGACCTAACAGCTACCAAATGCCAACTCAATACCTGAGATCAACCCCAGCCCTTTTATCTGCTTCGTTTGTCTTGAAGTAACGAGGGAATGGACTGCACCTGGTCAATTAACTTCTTGTCAGTCAATTGTCCAAATACCTTTAAGCCCCTGAAAATGGAAGTACTTTGCTTAAAGTGGCTGTAATTCCTAAATGGTAAATGCCATATTTCTGTGGAACCTCTTAAAATAAAGCTGAAAGTCTACACTTTGATCACATCGTGTTTGTTTTATTTCAAATCCATTGTGGTGGTGTATAAAGGCAAAATCACAAAAACTCTGTCATTGTCCAAATACTTCCGGACCTAACTATGTTTGTTTATATATATATATATATATATATATATAAATTTTATTTGCTCCACCACTGTAACATGTAATATCATTAGAAGAAACATGGACCCCCCTGGTTATGCTTCATTGTCCTTGGACTGCACTCTGAGAATAATAATAGTAATAATAATAATAATGTACTGAAATCAGCAACGCATTGTCAGCTCTAATACTAACCCAGCAAGTTAAAAGTAAAAAAAGCATGCACATTGTCACATATCAGCCCACTGATTCAAACTCTGGAACATCTGAAACATCCATGTGCAAGGTATGTTATGTATTAACTTTTCCATCATGTTTGGATGGGAAAAAAAAAAGATCTTTGCACTCCAGGCTTGTTTGCTCTTTTTTTTTTTTTGGTGAATTGACCCCTATGTGCTATGGAGAGGATTCACATAGTGAAACACATCAGTGAAACACAAACCATAGTTTTGCTTTTTATTAGTGTCATGAGGAAAACGTTCCGCACTGAAAAGCAAAACCGCCTTTGGTTTACTCTTCTCTTTAACGAAAAAACAGTTAGCAAGGATGGTTTTAAGAATTATACACACTTCATGTCAGAAGTGAATGTAACTCCCTGTTGATCAGTGCAGTGTAGCCGTGCCAAACTGAAATGCAATCACTGTCCAATCATCTTTCAGGTGACGTAACCGTCCATATTTAGGAACCCTTTATAGTTTCTTATTGGTTTCTTCATCCTTACTGCACTGATTATTGCTAAAACATGATAAAAGTGTTAATATGACTAAAAATGCTTACCGTTGCATGGCTAGTTTTGTTGTTGTTGTTGTTGTTGTTGTTTTAATAAATCTGAAGTTTAATTCAACCAGAAAGAAATACCTATTTAGGTTCCAAATATAAGCTAGCACCTATGAACGATTAGCTTTGAAACTAGCAAGCGAGGGGAGAACCAGCAAAGCGTATTTCTCAGATACTGTATTTTCTCTTGCTAGCTTTTATAGCTAGCTTGTTTTATTTGAGGATAAATGTTTTGAAGCTGGCTAGTAGATAGTTGTGAAAAGTTAGTGATGCTCTTATTTTATTTAAGCCAATGTTATATAAATGTTAAGCAGTCTAAAATAAAATGAGTGTTTTCATTTTTACCAAATGGACTTGCAGACGTTAGCTAGTGGGTATAAAGGATTAGCTTTCAAGCTAGAAGTGATGGCGTATTACATGTATAGTAGTAATTATTCATGCTAAATTTGAATCTCATCTTTTTTTTTCTAGTACACAATCATGTTTTTTCACCTGTCTGTATTTTTGGTCAAATGTGTTTTAACGTCCACGGTTGTTTGGGTTTGTTTACTAGAGTTTCAGTGACACCAGCTAGCAGCCATGATTCCATCTAGCTAATATTAGCTAGTAGGATTGATTGTTGCTAAGCACTTTATGACTTTATAACCAAGCAACCAACAATCACGACTTAGCTATTTTATTGTTTAAGGATTATTTAATAGGATGTCATTAATAATGATTAGCTAGACAAGACTGTGTTGTGTTTTTCAGTGCGGTTCTGTCTGCATTGGGAAACCTGCTTTCTCAAGCTCTAGAGTCTAAGAAAAAGCTGAAAGAAGGTCGGTCCGGGAAAGAGGTGGACGTTTATGGACCCGTCCGCTTTGCTGTATACGGGTAAGATGATCAGGCAACCACATGTGCTCAATCTTTTTGGGTTAAGCCCTAATTTATTTGTTCAGATTAGTGCATTATTGATTAGCAAGCTAGCTAGTCTTTAACAATATCTTTTGTTTTCTCAAATCAGAATGATCAGTATTACAATGGGCTGTTTTCATTTTTTTTTTTTTTTTCTATTTTGCTAAATCACCAAAGAAACTGGTTCAGATCATTTGCTGTGTCAGTATTTAATAGCGTGATTTGATGTTTTCAGGCTTGTCATCACAGGTCCACTGAGTCATTACTTCTACCAGCTGCTGGAGCTGCTTTTTCCAGCCTCGGCTCCGTTCTCCATGTTGAAACGCCTCCTCCTGGAGCGACTCGTCTTCGCCCCCGCTTTCCTCCTCCTCTTCTTTGTGGTGATGAACGCTTTGGAGGTAGACACACCTTGTCCCGGGCGTCTCAGTAGACACTTCAGGATTTCACTCTGTCCTGATCTATGAAACACTGACACCTGAGTCTGATTGGACAAAATTCAATAATATCGGAAATGTAGTATCTGAGTTTCTGTATATACAGCTTACGTATATACTCGATAAAAATGGTATCCTTAATCCTTAATGATGTTACCACAGAATACTGCAGCGTAGTAACACTGCGTGGTGAAGTAGCACCCAATTACACTCACCGTCAACTTCAAGAGGAACACCTGCACACCTGATCATTTATGCAGTTATCCAATCAGCCAATCATGTGGCAGTAGCACAATACATAAAATCATGCAGATACAGGTTAAGAGCTTCAGTTAATGTTCACATCAAACATAAGAATGGGGAAAAAGTGTGATCTCTGTGGCGTGGCATGGCTGTCGGTGCCAGATGGGCTAGTCTGAGTATTTCATAAACTGCTGATCTCCTGGGATTTTCAAACACAAAAATCTCTAGTTTACACAAAAAAACATTGAACAGATTGGTTCGAGCTGCCAGGAAGGATATAGTAACTCGTATAATCACTCTTTACATCCGTGTTGAGCAGAAAAGCATCTCAGCATGCACAAAACATTGAACCTTGAGGTGGATGAGCTACAACAGTAGAAGACCACAGGACTGTTTTTTGTTTTTCACACCATTCTGTGTAAACTCTAGAGATTGGTGTGTGTGAAAATCCCAGGAGATCAGCAGTTTCTGAAATACTCAAACCTGGCACCAACACCCATGCCAAGGTTAAAGTCACAGAAATCACACTTTTTCCCCATTCTGCTGTTCGATGTGAACATGTGATGTGAGCTCTTGACCTGTATCTACATGCTTTTATGCATTGTTCTGCTGCCACATGATTGGCTGATCAGATAACTGCATGAATGTGCAGGTGCACAGGTGTTCCTAATAAAGTGGACAGTAAGTGTATGTCTCTAGTGCTAAAATTCGCATATTTCTTTCAGCAAATAATGCTAATTCTTTGTTATTGTTATTGCATTACAATAACTTTATATTGTGCTGCACCCTCATGCCTTTACAACGCTATAAACATGCCTTAAATAGCCTCCTGCGGTTGTAAATGTGAAATCTGACGGTTCGCCGTAGGGGAAGACAAACGCAGACCTTCAGGATAAGCTGAAAGCGAGATACTGGCCTGCTCTCAAGATGAACTGGAAAGTCTGGACGCCATTTCAGTTCATCAACATCAACTACGTGCCTGTGCAGGTGAGTCTTGACACCAAAAAAGAGGAGGTGTTCAGATATTCAGTATCTCCCATCAGAATGAAGAGGTTCGTAAAGATTCTGTTATATACTGTGGGATCTGAAGCCGACTATTGGCCGAGTTTAAATCGCAGAACAATAAAAATATCGACGATGCTTAAAAGGACGTATCAGAAGCGAAATTTCCGGGGGTTTAGGTAACTTATGGAGCTGCTAGCACAGGTAAAGCCTACGTATGTGCTATGGTCGTGTGATCTACTAATGATCAGACGCTCCACAAGCCCTGCAACAAGTGGTTAAAGTATCAGTCAGTTTGCATGAAAGATATGAGGTAAAACTAAACTACGTAACATGTAGCCACTTGCAACACAAAGCGAGGAGAGGAGTGTAGATGGGAAGCGTTTTTTTTGTTTGTTTTTTTTAAACAAGAAAATGGTTAACCATGGCAGCAAGAACACTGTAGTTATGACTGCACATTGACATATTGAATTGTTAATTAGCCTGCTAGCATGACTAGAAAGGTAATCACTAGCTAATCTAATATATTTTTAAAGAGATGAAAGTATTTTTTATCGTTCTTGTTTATACTTCCTATTTACCTAAACCTGTTTTCGAAATTGCAGTATATCACGGTGCATTCTGGGTACATACTGTAGACTTCGGATGCAGAAATGTTGACTCAATCCGTCAGGCGTCCATGATCATGTCTAAACACCCCATAAGATAGCGATGAAGGGAAATAAAGAGAAGTAGATTTACATGTATTAAAAAAAGGATTGCGACACAGCTCCAGTTCTTGTCCTGTTTTTTTTTTTTTTTGCAGTTTCGGGTGCTGTTTGCCAACCTGATCGCCTTGTTCTGGAACGCCTACCTCACATCTGTCAGGAAATGAAACCCCAGCGTTAATGTTAAAGCACGGTTACGTAGGTCAGTACTAATGAAGCCAGTGTGTGCCTTTAAAAGATGCTGCACTAGCTCAGGTAGAAACTGTAACACACACCCACTGTGCCAACATTTATTTCAAAATTATTCCAATCATCATTTTTGCACCTCAGCCAACGGCCTTTTTATTATTTGCAAATGTGAACATTTGTATTAACCAAGTGGATGAAACAGTGTTAATTCTTTTGATTACTTTTGACAGTAATATGATGATATTATGATGAATAATAATAATTTTAATGCACTAATGCCACTGTGCTACTGTCTCAGTCAACACTGATGAATGCTACAGCATTGTACACTGTAGTACTACACTTTGTAAGAATGTACAGATGTTTATTAATAAAAAATGATCATTTTGACTCATTAAACAATGTTTCATTGATTACAATCACAAGTATGGTTGGAGCTTACAGTTCAGAAATGGAGGAAATAACATTAAAATGTTTATTAAAATGGGTTATACCACAGCGCTGGTGAATTCTCAATTCTGATTGGTCAGAAGGTGTTGATTAATTGTCTGTAATTGTCTCTGTAATTGTCTGACAGTTGTCACTTCACATCCCAGAGTAATAAACAGATAAGAAAAGGTGTCATTATTTAAGAAAGAAAAATGTATTTGTTGATAAGGAGATGAAGGAGTCTCCAG
The DNA here is from genome assembly GCA_022758105.1 of Pangasianodon gigas. Taxonomy (NCBI): domain Eukaryota; kingdom Metazoa; phylum Chordata; class Actinopteri; order Siluriformes; family Pangasiidae; genus Pangasianodon; species Pangasianodon gigas. The sequence continues at coordinate 2,957,603 of CM040477.1, forward strand.
TTTCAGCCTAGTGAGAGAATGACTGTAAAGTGATAACAGGACCAAACTTGTCTTTTTTTTCAGATATTCCACAACATTAAATGAAACTAAATGGATAAAAAGTATGATATGTCTTTCTTTAATGAATAAAAACTGTAATTACTGGGAAATTGCTGTGGTAGTAGAGGAATAAACCACTTTAGCACATGCAAGAAGGTTCAAGAAGGTTTCTCCAGGTAGGTTTGTCGTGCAAACAGTCGTAGAATTGGAAATGAACCAAGAACCAATATACAGTATGTGTGATCGATCTGTGCTACACAATAAAGGAGAATGAAAGCTCATGATCCTGAGGAGAAACAGTAACTTCAGGATTCTGGATACCATCATCCTCCATTTCTGAGACTAACATTTTTAACATTTTTATGCTAGCTTCAATTGATTTGAACACCACATTAGTTATTCTTGCATAGTCTGTTCAGTTGTTGTTGTTGTTGTTCTCACTATGACCTCTAGAGGACACACACTTCCTGCCCTGAAAAGCCCAGGGCAGATTTAGTGCCTTTTCGCTGCCTTCCTTCACACGATCCTTGAACTGAACCATTGTACTTGAGTCTATAATCCTTGAAATCTTAGCTTACCTGATGTTAGCTTGGGATCTTTCTAACACTTCCCTTCAAAATGTACATAATACTGTACATGTGCCTTTAAAGCTTTATTTTAAAAACTAATCATGGTCATTTATGTATCTTAAATCATTTAAAATGTCAACATTTACGATAAATTAAAGGTATGAAAGATGTACCAGTACTCTCACCCAAAAATTATGTACGACACTTCTACTTCATGGGCAACTCTGAGGTTGAAAACCTTTCCTCACCCTAAATCAGGTAGCATGTGAAGGAAGCATAGCACACATTCACCTCAGTGTGAAATGATCAGAAGCGTAGCTGGTGTGAGAGAGAGGTTTAGTGTAATTTCAGAGAAAAGTGTGTATGGTTTGCTACTAATCATTTGCACAGCTCCAAAATTATTGGCACCCCCGCTCTCCATCAATCTTAACACTTAAACGAATCCCCCCAAGAAAAGTGTCACACACAGATGCTGCTGCTGTTTCGCTTTGACAAACATGCTGTAAATTCTTTGATTTGTTGCATTTTTCCTGGACAGTGAATGCAAACAGAGGCTATTTGAACACACACACACACACACAGGTATGTTGCATCTCCAGTGGTTGCTCTGGACAATGTAAGTCAGTGTAGCTACAGTAAAATAGAGAGCTTAAACATAATTAAACAATCCAAGCATAAATCAAAATCAACACAAATGTAATCCGAAAACCACCAAAAGAAAGACCAAGTGCCTTGTGGAAGATTTATAACAGAGATGTCATGATGAATGTTCTGGAAATGTGGCCTACAGGGCCGAATATTAAACCTGAGAGAATCCAGAAGGATATGAAAGTAGATGCAAGCAATTTTAAAGGTGGACATGAAGTAAAAAATACTTCATATGGTCGTATATGAATCACAGATGAACTGTTTTGATATGAATTAATGAAAAACAAGTACTAAAAGCTCAAATATATTCATTCTGATTGAAATGGAGAACCTTTTTTTTTAACTTGAACAGTTTTCTTCTTTTTTTCCAGCCATATTAATGAGATCCCATAAACACTGACCCTCATCAGAAGCACCTTTGGGACCATAAGCAAGTTTATGGCAACAGCGTGATAAAGATTCTTGTTTTCCTCCATCCATAACCACCCTGGATTTATTGCTAAGCCTTGATTGTGTACGTTTTTCTTGATTTAGCTCGATTTAGAAGATACACGAGACAAGCACAAGTCCATAAGAACCAAAACTGAAAAGGAATTCAGTTCTGAATCTGAATAGTCTAAAGAATTAGATAGAGAATTAACGCTGCAGTCTTATTCATCAGACATGTTCCAGATAAGGCAGAATAGGAGATCCTAATGCATAACATAATGCTGAATATCAATCTCAGAAATGTTTTTACTTTCCTTCTCGCTTTCCGTCAAACAAAATCTGTCATAGATCCATTTTTTTTCCCCATTGGAGCCCCAGTTAATTTTTTTCTCCCACTGAATCGTTCCTAAGTTTTGGGCCACACATTAAAGGGCCATAGACATCTAGTTATCTGGCTTAAGTGTGTTATTAGCCAGAACAGAACAAAAACAGGCTAATTGGGGAAAAAAGGACAAAAATGTACAGATCCAGCATTTAAACAGCTGCTTGAGGAATATGTGTGATATTCCATTTTAGGTAAGTAGACACAAATACGCACAAAGTGACCTGACATGAGAAAGCGCCATGTGTTGACCTGCTTTAACTCAGATAACGTACCAAAATGGCTTTCTGGGAAAAAAAAAACTTCAGCTATGTATGTTAAGAAGGTTCAAAATGAAAAAACATCCACTGAAGATCATATATTGTGATACACTGCGCATCATTGTGCAGACATCTGGCTGGTCCCTGTGAGTTAGATGTTGGTGTAGGCATAGAATTAATTAGACGCATTAATAAGGATAGTATGAAAAATGTATGTGTGTGTGTGTGTGTGTGTGTGTGTGAAAGACTGAAGGCCGTGAGAATTCATTTCTGGAGACCAGCTGCACAAATCCTGACATGGCCTTCCACTCATAAACCAATTTAGTCTCTTTTATCCAATGGGTGATCGACAAATTCATACTTTTTCATAAACGGGGTGTAGCTTTATTGCGAGAGGAAGGATTTATAATTCGACTCGACGTGTAAGTGTCAGCAGAATCAAGTCAGCATGCTCCCATTCGTTTTGGCATCGGTGCTCATCGCTGGCGGTAAGCAGCCTCAACATCTGGACAGGTGTTCACACGACTAGCCTTCAGAGCTGCATCATGGATTTTTTTTGCTTTACGTTAACAATATAAATTATAGGGAAATTGTACAACTAGATCTCGCAACAAATTTGCAACATCAGTTGGAGTTCATATAAATGTCGCGAGACAATCCAACACCACCCCTTTGTGTCGTTTTAATCTTACACTTTAGTGATAGAGAGAAACTGATGGAACACACCGTGACATTGTTAAATTATTGACTGATTATTGTGTTGATGCTTTAGCTTTGGGGTGTGGCGTTCCCCCCATCCAGCCCCTCGCCACCCGCGTGGTCAATGGAGTGGACGCCATTCCTCACAGCTGGCCCTGGCAGGTAATCCTTCTTTCCTTTCTCTGCATTTCTCTGTCTTTCCCTTGTTCTTTGTGACTGGATCTACAAACATTTTTCCCTACAGATCTCTCTGCAGTACCTGCGAAATGATGAGTGGAGACACACTTGCGGAGGATCGCTGATCGCCACCAACTGGGTGATGACCGCTGCTCATTGTATCAAGTATGATGGTCTACGTTTTGTTTGTTCTAAAAGAAAAAAACTAAGAGACACGCTGACAACAAGTGAGCTTATGTATAGTGTGATTCTGTAAGACAGCACAGCTACCATGTTGTGTATGTTAAATGTTTTGCCCTCCTGTCGCGCAGCCAACAGAACACCTACCGTGTGTATGTGGGAAAATACAACCTGGTGGAACAGGAGCCTGGATCCCAAGCCTTGACTCCTGAGAAGATCATCGTTCACGAGAAGTGGAACCCGGTCTTTGTAGCTCTTGGGTGAGAAGAAGTCTCGTATCCTCATGCTGGTCACTATGTCAGGGACTAAGAGTACCATCAGTCTAAAAACCAGAGGTACACAAAGATGTGACTCTCATGCTCAATCTATGTGATTGTGAATTCAGGAATGACATTGCTCTGATTAAACTCACTGAACACGTGACCCTGAGCAACAGCGTGCAGTTGGGCTGCTTGCCTCCTCCTGGTACCATCCTTCCCAACAACTACCCCTGCTACATCACCGGCTGGGGCAGAACCTCCAGTAAGTGTTTGTGTGTGCGTTGCTAAATGTGCAGTGTTTAGTCATGGACTCATGTTGTGTCAGAATTGTTGCAATTAATTGTTGCATTAACGATTCTACTTGGGGGCCATAACGTAAAAACCCATTCTGACCCCATAAAACCAGCAAAACTACTTGTCTTGTTCTTTCACTGGTTTATTTTAAGATAGAAAACTAAATGTCATATGCTAAGAGTTTGAGAAGGATATGTTTTCTATCTACCCCAATGGGTCATTTCTTGCCGACAGTTTATTTCTAGGAAGCCTTAGGAATCGTTAAGCATTATGAATTCGAGTGTTCAGACTGAGTTGTGGTGTGTTCCAGCTGGAGGCCCCATCGCTGATAAGCTGCAGCAGGCTCTGATGCCCGTCGTTGACCATGCCACCTGCTCCAAACCCGACTGGTGGGGTTCTTTGCTGAGAGACACTCTGCTGTGCGCCGGTGGTGATGGCATCGTCGCTGGCTGCAACGTGAGTGGCAGCGTTCAATATTTTTGGTTACTTTGCTGTCGGTAATGATTATAGTCAATGTCAGAGAGGGTGTGTGTGTGTGAATTTCCATGTAAACGTTCCATAGGAAGCCACTATCCACTGGAGGTTTCATCATAGATACGAGTTGGTCTTAATTGGTCTCATTTGGAAGGACACCAGTGATCCTCTAACTATGTTGACGCAATTTGAGCAGTGACATTGTGGTGTCAAAGAAGTGCCGCTCTATCTGATACACTCGTACCGTCACTGATTCATCACCCAAATGATATCTGCCTAGTGGTGGTCCCTTTAACAACATAACCATAAATGAGGTTGCATCAGTACATGCTTGGTATATGGCATGATTCTCTGCCAAGCCTCTAATCCATCTAATGCATCAATTTCTGCTGTTTTCTGAGGATTTTCTGCCATTTAACAAATATCCTACATTTAATATTTGCATATCCTGACTGTTCAGTCATGTAATGGCCTGCTTCACTGGAGTTTCAGCTCATGATGCAAGTTCCCAGATGCAGCAGTAGATCCCAGACACAACCTGTCACATCGAGAATCAACGTTCTTGATCAATTAATGATGCAATGACTGAGAAACAACTCAGCACACAGTTATCCCATTACCTGGAGCTCACACTGTATGTGCGTGAGAGTCTGAACCGTTATCGTAAGCTGATATTGAGGTGCTCTGTGCTGCAGGGTGACTCTGGGGGTCCTCTCAACTGTAAGAACGCACTGGGTGTGTGGGAAGTGCACGGCATCGCCAGCTTCGTCTCAGGCCTCGGCTGCAACTATGAGAAGAAACCCACCGTCTTCACCCGCGTGTCAGCCTACAACAGCTGGATCGACCAGGTGACCGAGCAATCTGCAATCTCATGAACCTATACTATTACTACCACTACTAATACTAGTATTACTAGTAATATTGCCACTACTACCATTACTAATACTACTATTACTGCTGATACTGCCACAACCTCAACCACTACTAATACTACTGTTAATACTTCTACTACTTTTGCAATATTTATATGTATATACATCTAATATATTTTACTATGGTATTCTAATGCTGCTATATAATTGTACACAATACTGATTTTTTGTAATATCTTTTGTAATATATTTTTATACAGTGTTTATTTGTATAAGTGTATAATCTAGCTACAATTGAAACATTCATATTATATGCTGTTTTTTTTTTTTTACATTGTGTCTTCATGTAATGGTGTTATTAATTATAATACTGATATAACACTGAGAATTATGATAATAGCTGACAATCCTGAAATATATTTAGATATAAAATGATGGTCCTTATGTATGTTCTTAAATAATGTGGATATTATTAGCAACTGAATCTATTTTTTTTTCTCTTTGCTTTCAGGTTATGATTAATAACTAAAGGTGATGAACTCATTTCAATAAATCATCTAGTGCTAATCCATAAGTGTCTCTCGTCCATTTGACACTGACACACAAACACACAAACACACATACACACACACACACACACACATATGCATCATATTTTTAAACCTGTCATGCTAAACTTCTTCAGATCACTTGATGACTGTAAATATAGATCATGGAGTCACCCGGATGTTTTCGGCACTCTAATATCAGAACCCTGAAGAATGAGACACGTAGAACATGTTTTCCACACGATTCACATTAAGATTGATTTCTGACCAGCCACGAGAGAATGAAAAGGTTTTCCAAACACCTGCTTTCACCTCCGACCCGGCTACCAAATTTACATTCTAGGAACGTTCCCCTAACGTTCCATTTTGGTTGTGGGAACGTTTATTTGGAGCGTTCCCTGAACATTAAGATGTCCAGTTCGCTTAATGATTTCAGAACATTCTTAATACGTTAGATAAAACGTTCCCACAATGTTACTTCAACCTCATTGAAGAAATTCTAGGAATACTGCCTTTTTTGAGAACATATAGAGGTCTAGTTCTAAGAATATTCCCTAAATGTTTGCACAACCTGTTTTCACAGGTAAATATCACCTCTTTCCATACCTCTTAACAAAATCCCATTAAAGTCTGCACTCCATCTATTGAGTTTGCTCAGTCGTGTTTTGGGTACTAAATCCACCCCATCGCCCAAAGCTTAAGTATTGTTAAAAAATATATATATATTTTATTAATTTAAATATTTGTAACACTCTAATAAAATGTCCTATGCCATTTAATAATTGAATTCAATAATGCTATTGCATAAAGAGATCAAGTCAATGCAAAGCGTTTCATAAAATGAATATTTTTATTATTTTATCACAATAAAAATTGATTTAATAAAGAAATCAGTAAACATAACACTATACTGTTGAGGTTTCAGCATTCTCCCACATATATAAAGGACGTCTGGGAAAACAGCTTAAATATTTAATTTGAAATTAATTTGTATCAAATAACTATAATGAACGATCGCATACTTATGAATTACACACAAATGGTTTGTCATTAACAGTTTACTGTTCTTTCTGAAATGTTAATATCAAGTCAGACCTGAGCAGTTACCTATAGATCTTTAGCTTAAATCTACAGATTGTAGCTTAATATAAAATTAAATTAATTCAAGGAAATAGTTTTATTTGTGCTGCATCTTCGCATCTTCATCTAATAATAAAAATAACTGGTAAACATAAATAGTGTTATAGTCTTTGCTGCAAAATGAAAAAAAAAAAATTTAAAAATAAAATAAGCCAAAGAAATCAGGAGTAGGCCAAAAAACGGATGTGCCAAAAATCATAAATGTCATAAATCATTAAAAAAATCCAGATCAGTGCATCACTAATAGCTACGCAGCAAATGTTTTCAAACTGGATTTAGCTCAGTCACTTGGTCATGTGACAATTTAAAGGAGAGGAAAGTAAAAAAAAAATATATAATGGTCATAACAGCTACTTTTCTTTGACAAACATGGAAATGCTTGAAAATGCAGTTCAAAATAGTATTGCACATCTAATGTGTCTAGGCAAAAACCTAATGTTACCTTTAGCTAGGTGTGTGACTTGACCCTCCGTGTGGATGCACATACTTTAATGTGTCCCCAATGCATTCCTCATGTCTTTGTAGACATCTTTGGGTGAATGATACAGAAAGCCTCCAAAACACAAAAAAATCACATTGTGAGAAGCAGTGGTTTTCATAAATTCATAAATTTACTTGCCATTTACCTTCGTATGTATGACACCTGTCTTTGTGTAACCCCGACAATGGGGGAGGTCACATGACCTACTGACACGTGTTCTCAAGATGCATCCGCTTACATTTACAGCATGTAGCAGATGCTCTTATCCAGAGCCACTTCTAAAAGTACTTGGTTATCTAAATACGACGTCTTTCAAGCTCATTAAAGGACAGATTCAGATACTAACAAACAGTCAGCAATAGAGTTGCTATTCCACTGTTACAATTCTAATGTAACTAGCAATGCACCAACATGGGAAAGGACCTTTCATGGACATACCCAACTGATATTATAAAAATACCATATTTTCCCCCAGTAGCTGCTGTATACTTCAGCTTTTGACAAAGATCAACCAGTTCTTCTGTTTTGCTGCAAGGATTTTCCAGGATGTCCTCAACTGCTAGTTCGATTTGTGGAACAAGACGCCTAAGGATGCTTTAAAATGTCTGAAAGTTTCTGTTCCACATTGTCCAGTTGCTGTAGTATGGCACGCTCCACCTTTTTCAGTTCAGAGTTTCCTGGAGTTGGTAAAATTGACTCAGGAGAAACAAAAGATGACCAGCACCCTTAATTTAAATGATGTTAACAGATATATAAACAAGCACTCAGAAGAAATGATACTTATCATACCTTTAAGTGTAACATATGCTCACTCAAAGGAATTTGGCCTGCTGTGTTGTCTGCTGTGGAATCTGCAGCCAAGCCGACTACAGATAAATATGAAATCAGTGGTTCATTTATGGTCATTTTAATTTCTCACCATTAATAGGTGTCTCCCTGGAGGCCACAGAAGCTTCTGATTCTGGGTATTAAGGGTGTAGAAGGACCATTAAACAAGATAACAAGATGGTAAATAGCACATAGACATGATCTATTTAAAACAAGATGATCTGAGAAACAAAAAGAAATGCATAATCAACACTGTCTTGACACAAAACATCTGTATGTGGCTACTACCCATGAAACTCACACGTGAAACTCACAAGGTCCAGCTCGTTCACTAAAAAGTTCAGTCCTTGGTGTGACTACTAAAGAATACGGCAGTTAAATATCCAATCACAGATGCACCCAAAATACAAATACAGTACTTCCTGCCAGATATAATCTCAAGGTTAACAAAGTGCCAAGCAACGTTCTTGCAGTTCTAATGAGCTCAGGATGATGTTCACCAAGAATCTTAAGAAGACTGTCCACTGCATTATGTTTGACCTGAAATTCAATGGTCCACCGTGCAAAAAAACTCTTACGAAAAAATTGTCCCCCTTTTCACAAGTGCTCTGATTTCAGTAATCATCTTCAGAGCGTATTTCATCAAAGCGAGTCTCCATACAAAGGCTTTCTCCATTATTTAAGCTTTCCTCCATCTGAGCTTTCCACCTCAGATTTCTGCTCGGTTCTTTGTACTTTTTTCCACCCGATTGTTGTATTTTTGCCTTGCTGCCATGTTGCCAAGCTGGATATGCTATACTACATCTCAATAACACACCCCCACCCACCCTAAAAAAAAAAAAAAAAAAAAAAAAAAAAAAGATGTTTAGGAGCAGTAGAAGTTTTTCAGCATATGAAGTCACTTTCCATTTCCAAAAACCTTTCTGCGTGAAAAAAGGAAAGGAAGTGAAAGACTGAACTTAATATTAGCCTACTATCACGGACATTTAATGACAAATCATACAAAAAACAATTTCTATAAAAATATAGTTATTGATATATCCATGTATTAATTACTTTTAATTGGGCAACACATTATATATCCATAATTTATATATCCACATCTAAATAAATAAATGTGACATACGTATTTACATTTCTCACACTGTAAAGCTCTAGAAATCACACAAACAGGGAGATATGGCTCTCCATTCGATTTCGAAACATTTTCTTTAATCAAATATTTTGGAAAAAAGGATTTTGACACACACACACACATACACACACATATACTGCTATAATACAATTATACACATTACTTATGAGGAAAGAATGCTGTAGTATTCACCTCACCATTTGAACTAAAACAGTGGTTTCTGGACTAAAGCACATCGCACACACACACACACACACACATATTACATATAATATAATATATTATATTTAAGTATAAGAATGCTTTGCAAAAGATGTTAAAACATTCATATAACGTTGCAAAGAACGTTTTTTTTTACTAACATTGCGAGAACATAATGCCATTAGAATGTTCCCTTAACGTTTCTTTAAAACATTGAGAGAACCTTAACTTAACATTAGCTAAAGTTCTGGGAACGTTCCCTGTTAGCTGGTGCCAAAACAAGTGGGAACCTCGTTTCCAGTCCAAGTCAGATTATAAATCTTTGCTCTCCGCAAGGTCACACACACGTTTTCCATCCTGATGAGCAGGTTTGATTGGTTCGTGGTCAGGTGGTACTGCATTTCCGAGCATAGCAGGACGCCTAAGATCAGACGTGAACCTGCTGCACCAGAAAGAAACACAGAGAGAGGAACTCTGTTTGAAATTGTGACTGTGGAGTTTTTTTTTTGTGGATTTTAAAGCAGTGCATCACATCTGCATGAGTGTTTGATCATCTCCAAGATTGCTGTCACGCCTTGGATCTGTTTTCATTTTCAGCTGCCGCCATGATGTGTCTTTGTATATGCATTTCTTTCTTTTTTCCTGCTCAGAGAACAAAAAATCCTTTCTTACACAACATCCCAAATGTATCAAAATAAACTACAAAGTACTACAAATGAAAATGTATCACAATTAATTACAGTAGTTTGTAGCTAATGTTAGCATTCTGGTCAATGTTAACACTAGCTGTCGTTAAGAAATAACATTCATCTTAATGATTAATTATTCTATCTCTGGTTTCTGACACATTACTATCACAATATACATGTTTATACAATATACAGGTTTATAACACATTACTATCGCAATATACTATGTTTATAACTTATTACTATCGCAATATACATGTTTATAATGTTTATAACATTATAAACACTGACAGGTGAAGTCAATAATATTGATTATCTCGTTACAATAGCACCTGTCAAGGGTTGAGATATATTAGGCAGCAAGTGACCAGTTGGTTCTCAAAGTTGATGTGTTGGAAACACATGTGTTGGAAAAATGGGCAAGCGTAAGGATTAGAGAGACTTTGACAACGGCCAAATTGTGATGGCTAGATGACTGGGACAGAGCATCTTTAAAACGGCAGGCCTTGTGGGGTGTTCCCGGTATGCAGTGGTTAGTAACTACCAAAAGTGGTCCAGGGAAGGACAACCGGTGAACTAGCGACAGGGTCATGGGCGCCCAAGGCTCACTGATGCGCGTGGGGAGTGAAGGCTAGTCCGTCTGGTCTGATCCCACAGAAGAGCTATTGTAGCACAAATTGCCACAGACCTGTCAGAGTGCCCATGCTGACCTCTGTCCACTGCCAAAAGTGCCTACAATGGACAGGTGAGCATCAGAACTGGACCACGGAGCAATGGAAGAAGGTGGCCTGGTCCGATAAATCACATTTTCTTTTACATCATGTGGAAGGCCGGGTGCGTGTGCATCGTTTACCTGGGGAAGAGATGGCACCAGCATG
>CM040477.1:2968885-2987645 GCA_022758105.1 Pangasianodon gigas
TGCAGGATAATGCGCCCTGCCACACTGTAAAAATTGTTCAGGAATGGTTCGAGGAACATGACAAAGAGTTCAAGGTGTTGACTTGGCCTCCAAATTCCCCAGATCTCAATCCAATCGAGCATCTGTGGGGTGTGCTGGCCATCAAGTCCAATCCATGGAGGCCCCACCTCGCAACTTACAGGACTTAAAGGATCTGCTGTTAATGTCTTTGTGCCAGATACCACAGCACACCTTCAGGGATCTAGTGGAGTCCATGCCTCGATGGGTCAGGGCTGTTTTGGCAGCAAAAGGGGGACCAACACAATATTAGGCAGGTGGTCATGGACTAGAGAGGGTTAAGGGCCTTGCTCAAGGGCCCAACAGTGGTAGCTTGGCAGTTCTGGGGCTTGAACCCCCAACCTTCTGATCAGTAACCCAGAGCCTTAACCACTGTATGGGCTGATTGGCTACACTTGTGAAACTGAGTGATGACTGGAAGGACGTTCTGTTCTGCAGTTTCTCGTATCACAACTCATCATTCCTGAGGCTCCTAAACACAATCTTCAAGCAAAAATGCTTCCACTGCAGTTTTCACCACCTGCTCACACCCTGCACTTGAGGAGTGTGTACACCAGACGCATATCAAAAGCAGCACCTTCTGTTAACTTCTATTACTTGGTAGCTACACTGGCTTGTGTATGTATTCTACATTTCTCAGTGTTAAAACCTGGATCTCAATATAACTCGCAAAATTATTGACGAATAAAAATCACACCCTGTTAGTGTGACACCCCTAAATGAGTCCTAGTGCAGCCAATCAGCATCAGAAGGCATAATCAGTTGAATGGAGTCGATCCGTGTGCGATTAAAGTGCCTTGTGATCATGTGCTATCACCACCATGCTTCACTGTGGGGATGGTGTTCTCAAGGCACTGAATAGTGTTTTATTGTTGTTGTTATTTTTGTTGTTTGTTTTTTGCTGCCCACGTGTCTACAAAATCTAATAGCACTAAGAAAATATGCGGCACTATTATCTAAAGCTTTCAATCTTGATGCCATAATAATAATAATAATAATAATAATAATAATAGTAATAATAATAATAAAACGGAACCCCTGGTGAGATTTTTTTTATCTTATGGGAATGTTTGGCAGATCCACATAAAGGAAACCTCTCTCTCTCTCTCTCTCACTCTGTGTGTGTCTCTCTCTATCTTTTTGAATCTCTCTCTTTCTGTGTGTCTCTGTCTTTCAATCTGTCTCTCTCCTATCTTGCTCTATCTGTCTCTCTGTGTTTGTGTGTGTCAGATCTCTCTCTCTCTCCCTCACTCTGTCTTTCAATCTCTCTCTCTCTCTGTCTCTCTCTCTCATTCAATCGCTCTTTCCTGTCTTGCTCTGTGTCTCTCTGTGTGTGTATGTGTGTGATCTCGCTCTCTCTCTCTGTCTTTCAATCTCTCTCTGTCTTTCTCTGTGTGTATCTCTCTCTGTCTTTCAATCTCTCTCTGTGTCTCTCTGTGTGTGCATGTCTCTCTCTCTCTTTCAATCTCTCTCTCTCTCTCTGTCTTTCAATCTCTCTTTGTCTCTCTGTGTGTCTGCCTCTCTCTCTCTTTCAATCTCTCTCTCTCTCTCTCTCTGTCTTTCAATCTCTCTTTGTCTCTCTGTGTGTCTCTCTCTCTCTTTCAATCTCTCTCTGTGTGGGTCTCTCTCTGTCTTTCAATCTCTCTCTGTCTCTCTCTGTGTATGTCTCTCTCTGTCATTCAATCTCTCTCTGTCATTCAATATCTCTCTCCTGTCTTGTCTCTCTGTGTGTGTGATCTCTCTCTCTCTCTTTCTCTGTCTTTCAGTCTCTCTATCTGTCTCTCTCTGTCTTTCAATCTCTCTCTCTCCTGTCTTGCTCTGTGTCTCTCTCTGTTTGTGTGTATGTGTGTGATCTCTCTCTCTCTCTGTCTTTCAGTCTCTCTATCTGTCTCTCTGTCTTTCAATCTCTCTCTCTCTCCCTTTCTCTCATTCAATCTCTCTCTCTCTCCTGTCTTGCTCTGTGTCTCTCTCTGTTTGTGTGTATGTGTGTGATCTCTCTCTCTCTCTCTCTCTCTCTCTCTCTCACCCCCCCGCATGTGTAACGTGGGAAGCTCTCGGCTGCGCGCGCTCCGGCAGATGCGCATTGTCTCAGCTTCCTCGCGCGCGTTCAAATACCCGCCCCCACCCCCCCACAAAAGAGGGCTTTGTTCTCACTCGAGGCTTTTTAATGTCGCGGGTCGAAGCCACGCCCCCCCCCCCTGCGGGACCATACTATTGCACACACACTGTTTAGTGTGCTAGTGCGCGCTTTGGACTTTGCACCGACACCGTAATTCAACACGACCCGTTCACGCTCGCGCTCCAAAAGTCAGCCGCAGACGCGGGGAAAGAACGGAAAGAGTCTTTACAGCATCAACACACACACACACACACACACAAACACACACACACTTCAACGCTGTGTTTTCAACTCATTTAGTGAATTCCGGAGAAGCTGAGGATGTGGACTGCTGAATAATAAACACCGAGAGAAGTTCCTGAGGAAGCGGGTCAGTGCATCTATAATACTGTAATACTGCTTCTGCATTTCTCAACTGTAGTGTATAAACAACACCATGGTATTCTGGGAGAATAAAATACTTAAAATAGTTAAAATAGTTTTGCATGTGTGTGTGTGTGTGTGTGTGTGTGTGTGTGTGTGAATTATATGCACATTATATTATTATATTGATAATGATATTATTTAATATTGTTGCATTATATTTTATAATAATAATAATTATTATTTTTATTTATTTATTTCATTATGTCCTAACACACCATTCTTGATATATTGAGCTGTGTATGAACTATTAATGTTGAATCTTAAAGTGATATGCTCCTCAACTCAATTCAAATACAATTTTAGATTGCTAATAATAATAATAATAATAACAATAATAATAATAATAATAATATAGCCAGATGTAGACTAAGGTCCTTAATGAGCAAGCCAGAGATGACGGTGGCAAGGAAAAACTCCCTGAGAGGACATGAGGAAGAAACCTTCAGAGGAACCAGAGACAAAATGAAACCCGTCCTCTTCTGAGTGGCAACGGATAGCGTGATTATAAATATATAAACCCAAATAAATCATTATAATACAGTACAGGTGAAGAAGAGTAAAGACAAACAGTACGGATTGTGTTGTTGCAGATTGTGAATGAGAGTCCTGGGATGAGGACAGGGCAGTGTTTATGATTACAGGTGAGATTATGCACTGAAGAAAGGGTGAGACTTGGGAATAAACTTGTTTTTGGGAAGTGATTATTTTCCTGTAACAGCACACCCCCAAGTGTTTTATTCCTTATCCTATTAATAACAGACTGTATCATTTTCATTATGTTTTCTTTTCTTGTCAGTTGCCTAAAAGTTCTATTGACTTGAAGTTACTGGCCCCCTACTCGTCGCTCTTGACATTATTTGGAAGTTTTTATTGTTATTGCACAGAATGCAGTCTTCATCTGTATTTCCCACAGAAAAAGCTTCTCTCTCTGTTTGTTTTGGCAAATGCACTGATGCATTTAGACACTTGCAAATAGTTCATGGTGATGTCATGGCACGTGACTGAAGCCTGTTGTTGAAAGCACGTTTTGTGGAAACTCTGACTTGATTTAAATACAAAAAATCAAGTTTCAGATCATGGTTTGTTACATTTTTCCCCAATCATTTCACCAGTTCTCTTTAAACCAGCCTAATACTAAGCAGACTACCATTTGAGACAAAGCCTGGATGAGTCCATTCACCAATTCTGAATGTGTTTACACATATCTTGTATATCTTTACGGTGTCCATCCACAGCAAAACGTGAGTCTCAAGGATGCATCAGGAGGAATCAGGTAGATCCTCAGCTCAATGTTAGATCTTATCTATATCTCTATAACCTACACTGCTTCAGTGTTAATTACGAATGAGGGATTCTGGTTTAGGAAATGTGATTTGACAGAATTGGATTTGCTTTAAGCGAGGAAAGTGTACTACTGAAAGTAGGCCAAATTAAACCTCCTGTGTGTCCCAAATGAGTCTTTTGGGACCTTTTCTTTTTTCCTTAGGACTGGGTTTGAGATGGTGAAGTTTTATCCCAGACTGTGTGACAGAAGAGAATTAAATCCAGCATTGTGTAAGTTGTTAAAATATTTATCACAGCTCTGTTGAGTTCTCCATTCTGATTGGTTAGAAATTCAAATTTTATTTATCACATGCATAACCATACACAGTACGACTTGCAGTGAAATGCTTTATACAACTGTTCCAACATAAAATAAGAAAATATAGAAAAATATTAAAATAAAGAAAATAAGAAAAATATATACATAAAAAAAATATAAAGAAAAATATATACATAAAAATATATATGAAGGGATTTTAAAAAAATTTTTAAAAATCCCTTCATATATATATTTTTATGTATATATTATGTATTTATGTTTATTATGTATATATAACTGTTCCAACATAAAATAAGAAAATATAGAAAAATATTAAAATAAAGAAAATAAGAAAAATATATATACAAAAATATATACATAAAAAATGTGCAGATATGTTCAAGTTCAAGTTCAAGTGCAGTTTTGTGCAATATGTGCCGAATTGTCTATAACAGCAGCTCTGGCAGTAGTGCACATAACGTAAAACTAATAATGAAAGAATTATAACAAAGTTATTTAACAAAGAAAAACGTATAATTGTTGATATGGTGTACAAAATTTCTAAGGAGTTTAGGAAGGAGTGTTCCAGTGACAGTGCAGTGTTAGTGTAAAGATCAGTAGATTTTCTGCCACGGGAAAGTCGTTAGATTAGAGAAGTTTGTGTTCCAGTTTCTCAGTAAAATGATGTAACACTTCCGAGGCACTCTACTCAAGGAAGCAATAAATAAATAAATAAATAAATAAAAGAACATGTCTAGGCAGAGCAGGAAACTTGGTGGCTTTTCAGCTCGCTCTGTGATCACTTCATTTTGGCTCATGCTAGAGAAAGAGAGAGAGAGAGATAGAGACAGAGAGACACACACAAACTGCTCAGATAGGTGTCAGGTGTGCCATGTTAATTAGCTCATTCACATACCGAACCCTCCCTCTATAGACTCCAGCGAAACCACACCCCTCTACCTGCCTACACATGACAAGCTACGTTTTTATCTTATTATAGAAAAAATGCTCTTGCTAGCTCCTAGCATAAGTGATATCAGGAAATAGTTTTGTAGACGCTCCACAACATGAAATGTAACTATTAACTATTAAAAAGTATGACATGTAATTCTTTAATTAATAAAAATTGTAATTATTGGCAAATTTCTCTGGTTATAAGAGGAATATAATATTTCAGGACATGCTGTTGTAGGACATATTCAACTTTGGGGTGGTGAAAGTAACTCCATTTCAGATTTGTCGTCATCACACCACACTGTCGTTGATTATTTTCCTGTAACAGCACACCCCCAAGTGTTTTATTCCTTATCCTATTAATAACAGACTGTATTTTCATTATGTTTTCTTTTCTTGTCAGTTGCCTAAAGGTTCTATTGACTTGAAGTTACTGGCCCCCTACTCGTCGCTCTTGACTTTATTTGGGAGTTTTTATTGTTATTGCACAGAATGCAGTCTTCATCTGTATTTTCCACAGATACAGCTTCTCTCTCTGATTGTGTTGGTGATGTCATGGCACGTGACTGAAGCCTGTTGTTGAAAGCACATTTTGTGGAAACTCTGACTTGATTTAAACACAAAAATCAAGTTTCAGATCATGGTTTGTTACATTTTTCCCCCAATCATTTCACCAGTTCTCTTTAAACCAGCCTAATACTAAGCAGACTACCATTTGAGACAAAGCCTGGATGAGTCCATTCACCAATTCTGAATGTGTTTACTGTATGTCGGTTCATCCTGTTTAGTATTCAGATCCACGGTCATGACCAGCTTCAAGCAGCACAAAGCCCCCAGTCAGGGATACACACAAGTCTTAAATTGTCACCAACATGGACAAAACAACTACACTATATATAATATATCTGTGTAATTTTGAGTTGTGCTTTAGTATTAATAGTGTTAGATTACAATATCTGCTATAAATATAACTATTTAGAATTTTACATTAAATGTATTGTGATGCTGCAGCAGCATTGCATCTAATTTGTTCTTTGTTACTACCAGATGTTCTTTAAAGCACATTAAATTCACTATCAATCAAAAAATACAGATTTTCTCAGACTTTTTTAGGTTTAGAAATTTATTCTACTTTGTTTTAAAATAAGTATATATGATTGGACGGTCACACCACCTGATATTTTTTGATTCGGAGAGGCAAATTTCATTTTGATGCACTAAAAATGTATTCACATACAGTAGATATTGTAGATTAAGGTGATATACTGTATGTGAGGCAGACTGGGAAACACACTGGATGCCTCTATAGCTGAATTCTGGAAAACAGATTTTGACCAAAACTGGGATTTTCAGCCAATAATATGACGTCTCTGGCATCTCTACGCGATCGTCAATCCTGAGCTTAATGAATGCCATTCTTTGATCAAGATGTCTATGATGGTCTTGCACTGTCACATCATCATCATCAAAACAGAGAAGAGCGCTTACACGCTCTGTACAGTGGACAATTTTTTTAAATTGTTTAAATTTACGTCTAAAAAGATTATTAATGATTATTTCCCAACCGATGTTAGCATGGACAGAGATCAGTCAAGATCATGCTATGAGTGACTTTCAGCTCAGATATTGACTGATGTGAATGATGCTGATAATCAGTGAGAACTCATTTCCCGTTGTAGATGTGGGTGGTACTTGAAGGCATTTTCATGACATATGATACGTGAAAAAGAATTTCTCATTCAGCAAAGTAAAGCCCAATAACTCACTTCACTGACACCATCAACGTCATGGAGCAGAAACGAGAACATTAAGAAAATGTCAGTTTGCAGGTCAGGACACTCCGCCATGGCTGCGTAGGCTAGTTCAATATATCCATAACCGACAAAAGGTCTGTTAGATCACCTCCATCCTCCCATCGTTCTTTTCCATTTTTTCTTTCAATTCAAATGTGTGTAAGCTAACCTTTCACACTCATTACATACACTCATAAATAAAACAGTGAATGCCAGCAAAGGTGGGATGATTTGCATAAAACACACAATATATTGTATACTTAAAAAAAAAAAAAAAGTTGTTTATCCTGTAAAGTCTCTATAGATATTAAAGTGACCTGAGTCATTTGTGTTGCACTGTGGATTGAGGCACAAACAACCACAAAATTATTGAATCCATGTCCGCTTTATTTCCACACTTCGGAATGGTTTTGGCCCTCGTTTCAAAATTGCAAGGTTGAATCATAAGGAAGGAAAATAATCAACAACGGGGTGGTGTGATGCGACCCAAGGCAAAGCCTCTATAGTGAATTATTTTCCTTTAGCAGCATGTCCTGAAATGTTTTATTCCTCTTATACCACAGCAAGTGTATCTGTTTATAGTAACATTTAATGTCGTGGAACGTCCGTGAAACAAGTTACGTCCTGTTATCACTCACACTATAGCAGCTATAAAGCAGGTGTTTCCCTCACCACCTTCTGACCAATCCGAATCGAGCATTCTTTCGAACACGCTTTCCATCGAGGTTACTGAGCAACTAAATTATAAAATTCGCATTTAAAAATTCACTTGACTCACATCAGAGAGCCCGACCCACACCACAACCACTGGCTGAAAGAGCTTTCTTTTCTGATTGAACGTGTTTTGGTTTTGTAAATGCCATATTTTATTCAGAACGCCAACCTCCTTGGAATTAAGTTTAATGACTCATACTTTAATAATTGTAGCAATTATCACGACTACAATAAAATCAATAAAAACTCTTCATTGAGTAAACAGATATGACACGCTGTTTTTTCCAATTTGGTTCCGTTTTGCTCAGATTGTCATCACACTGAAATTACACAATTGTTATACAGCTGACTTCACTTCTCTCTTTTTCATCTCTAAGCCTGAGCTCATTGGGGTGTGTGTATGTGTGTGTGTGTGTGAGAGAGAGAGAGAGAGAGAGAGAGAGAGAGAAAGAGAGAGTGACTGTCCTCAATCTTCCTCCTACCTCGTCTCATTCCAGACTCGGTAATAACAGTGCAGGGTGTGAAATTGGCGCGGGGGCGAGAGGGGAATTGCCCCGAGACCTGGCGCGATGCCTGTGATTGAATCTTATTCAGCCTCGTAAGCAGGAAAAATTCTTGATGCAAACATTAACCTGCAGTGAAGATGGATTCAGCGTATCAAAAGTCCATCCATCTTCATTTAGCCTGTCGCTGAGCCACAGTTTTGTTTACTTTGCGAAGGGCGAAGTTTAGCGTCCAGCTGCGTAACGAGTGTTTAATGGCAATTTGAGTGTATCTGCATTCCCAGTCACTCACTGAATTATCATCAGCGGAGGCTTTATGAGAGTTGGTTATGAACAACTGGCTTCAGTTATTGTAATGTGTTTCTCTGCACCACACGTTCACACATTAACAAAACACTTTGACAAAACTCGTCAAGAAATTTATGTCACATCCGAACGCAGTCATTACCGCTGAAAAAGATGACGCAGCTTTTTTAATGGTGACATAGAGAAAACACTTTCTGTTTTTTAGTGTCACATGCATATGCACAAGACGTGGCAATAAATTATACAACATATGTTACAACATAGACATTTAACCACTTTACTATTGTTGATTTTTACAAAATATGGTCAGATGTGACTTTGTATTTTTGTATATTTGCATTTAGCAGGCAACAGACTAGAACCCCAGTCAGTCCCAGCAAAGGAGGCGTGGCCTCTGACTTTCCTGCCTCCCAGTAAAGGAGGAGTGGACTCTGTGACTGTTCCATTGAAAGAGGTGTGGCCTCTGTGTATGATCGTCATTATGAAGAAAGTGTCTGTTAATCCCTATGAAGGAGGTGTGGCCTCTGTGACATTCAGTCCCAGTGTAGGAGGTGTGGCCTTTGTGACATTCAGTCCCAGTGTAGGAGGCGTGGCCTTTGTGACATTCAGTCCCAGTGTAGAAGGCGTGGCCTTTGTGACATTCAGTCCCAGTGTAGAAGGCGTGGCCTTTGTGACATTCAGTCCCAGTGTAGAAGGCATGGCCTCTGTGCCTGTTGCTCCCTGTGAAGGAGCCTTGGCCTTTGCACCTGTCAGTCTCAATAAAGGAGGCGTGACCTCTGCACCTGTCAGTCCCAGTGAGGGAGGCATGGCCTCTGTTTGTCAGTCCCTGTGAAGGAGGTGTGGCCTCTGCACCTGTCAGTCTCAATAAAGGAGGTGTGACCTCTGTGTCTGTCAGTACTAGTATAGATGAGGAGTCTTGATAAAAGAAGAGTGTCCTCTGTGTCTGTTAGACCCTGTGAAAGAGGCGTGGCCTCCCACCCCTCAACGCTAACAATTTTTAAATTCAAATTGTTTGCACAACACAGAATCTCAAAGAGTTGTATCATATTGAATCATTGGCTGTTTCGTATTTATCTTTCATACGTTAAACATCAGTTTGTTCATCTTGTATCAAGACACACACCTTATTGTCTCGAAGGACAGATAGACACCCTGTTTGTAATGCATTTAGTCATAGAGTTGTGTTCTGTTTGGCAATATTTCCAATTTTTTTCAGTCAGCATCCTGGGATGCGCTGTGATTGGTGTCTCCATTGCCTTTATTTAAAACAGTGAGAATTAACAAACAGCAAAAATAAAATCTATAGGTCTGTATAATTTCTTAAGAATGTATTCTGGATTCTTTCTTTTAACCTCAAATGAACCATTGACTATATAGCAGTCAGTGAACTGGATTACAATTCTGACAGAGTCTTCATTACATTATTATTATTCCTGTTCTGCCAAATGAGACGGCACATGAACGTTTGACTAAACCTTTATTTTTCTTTTCAGGAGTGAACCAAAGCTCAGACTGCATCTTCCAGAAAGAACCTGAAACCAGGAAAATCGTCAACTCTTCATAATCAGTGAATCCTCTACACCTTCAATAGATGATGTGCTTCTTCAACTAAATCAGCACCAAGATGGGAGTGTATTTGTTCGTTTTGAGAAGCTAAGCTCTGGTGGGAAAACCATAATGGAGGTGGAAGTGAGAACCGGCCTTTCTTCAGCAGCTGTGGTGGCCATCGTGTGCAACACAGTACTTGCCATTCTCCTCCTCCTCCTCTTCATCATCATTTACAAGGCCTGTAAAGTGCCCTCCAGTCCAGAGAAGGCGCCAGTGCTAGCACAGACTCAAGAGAAGAAAAAGAGCGAACAAAAATATTTATTGACTGCAGCCTAAGATTTCAGATATGCTCCCACTTGTGTGGCAATAGCCATCCTACAATGGCACGATTCGAATCCTCATAAACCATATCTAGTGCACTAGTGAGTGCTATAGTCTATGAGCCACTTTGGAATGATATAAAATGGTATTAAACTGTAATAAGGTTCAATCCTAGAGAGTGGTAAAGAAGAAAAGCACACCATAATTTAGTTATTGCATTGGTTTCTAATAACATTATGTTTTACACTCGGGAGCAAGTGAAGAACTTTCTTGACTTGAGTTGAAAATTCCAGAGGAATGAAACACAATGTATTCCATCTGTGCACTGTAATCAAGTCACTGTAATTTAAGTCTTTCTGCTTGAGAGTGGGAGGATAGAAATGAGCATTAAAAAAATAACAAAGGATTTTGGCCAGTGCCTGTAAAGAGTTCTTTGGTTTGTCCCCTGGGGAACCATTAAAGGTTTATTTGCAAGTGTGGCCCACACCTTCATTTACATTTGCTCATTTGGCTTGACTTTTTATCCAAAGCTACTTACAACTGAGACAAGATGCAACTAAACAGATAAATATCTTGCTAAAGGACCCAAAAGTGGCAGTTTGGGATTTTAACTCACAACTTTCCAATTGGTTAACCAACACTTCAGCTGACATGGAGACCATGTATGGTGTGGTTGTGTATGGAGGAGGACTCTGAGAGTTTGGGCTGGAGTTGTTGACGGCTTCTGCTTCAGCCACGTCCCCCCACATCCAAGAGTCTTCAGTAGGAGTCGTTGAATAGTAGAAAGGAGACTGTGGGAATGTATAGGAAGGGAACTAATCTAAAGTTCAGGTGTGGCCTTTTCTCTCAAACTTCATATGTAGAACTCTATGACAATGTGTTTTCCTATCTAAGTAGAACCCTATTAGCAAGATACAAACCCTTAAATATCCAAAGAACCATTGAAAAGCCTTTTTTTAAGTCTACATACAGTCCGTGTCCTTCATCGTTTAGTCCAGGTGATGACATTCTCTTAAAGGAATGAGATATAGAATATGAAATAACAAATACTATTGTATTGGGTTGTTATACTTGATGAAAATGATATATATATATACTTGATAGTTGAAAAAATGTTTCATCTAGCGTGAAACATTCTTTGGTTTTTCCTTCTAAGGGAAAATATAGAATTATAACCCTATTGAAAAGCTAGCACAGTTGACCATGTGAAGAACCCTTGAGGAACTTATTTCAAAGAGTGCAGAATAATGTTGTTGTTCTTCTTCTTCCTCTTTCGGCTGCTCCCGTTAGGGGTCACCACAGTGGATCAATGGTCCTCATTTGATTTAGCACAGTTTTTACGCCGGATGCCCTTCCTGAAGCAACCCTTCCCAATTTTATCTGGACTTGGGACCAGCACTGGGAGTCCACTATCGTGTGCAACCCCAGGGGCTGGGGTCGGTTCCCTGGCTGGGAATCGAACCCAAGCCACGCCAGTGAGAGCGCCAAGGCCTAACCACTAGTCCTCCAGGAACCCCAAAGAGCACAGAATAATAATAATAATAATAGAAAAATCCTTGATCATACACATGTACACACTTAGAGAAAATGTTAACATTAGAGCCCTTAAGGGTTGCCCCTCTGAGAAAACCCTTAAAGGTTCTATGTTAAGGGTTTCCAAGCGAAAACCCTTTAGGAGGCAATAAAACCCTTAACTCTCCAAAGAACCACCGAGGAACCCATGTAATTTGATGTTAGTGTGCATTAATGCAGGCAATTAATCTATTTTCTACAGCAGTATAAGTCATGTTTATTAACTGGTCTTTTTCTACATCATATCAGTTTGCTTTATAATCCCCATGTTTCATATGAGAGATTGTTATGAAAATCTAAGTATGGTTCTTTAACCTAATAAAAGGTATATATTGAGCTTTATGGTCCAAGTCCAATCTAACACACTTATGTTAAGAGTAGTTTAAAATAAGTGCTGTAGAAAGTTTTGGTTGCACAGGTAAGTTAGGTGTATCGAAGTAAGGTGTATCTTAACTTGTAGTGTGTAAATAAGTCAAAGATGAAAATGTTGTTGCATAGTGACATTTCACCATAGCGTAATCCGACATCAACAGAACAATAGTACATCCATGATCTTGACAACAGTAAGGTAGCTGGTGTAAGAAATTACTGCACCTGCCAGAAAAGTAGGTTCTGATCTGCATATGTTCTGGAAGGTCTACAGCCCTGTCAGTTTCATGACAAAAAATGGCCCGAGCATCATAGCTACAAATAAATTTCCACACCTCTGGCATCATATTTACACTATGCAATCATAGAATGGGAATCAAAATAGGACAAAATGAGATGAAATATTCGCAATGTGTGTGGTTACCGTTGCTCAAGATTGCTTATACTGTAACGGTTCTGACTCTGAAGAGCTTTTCCATGTGTGTATCATTAGGGCATTCACTGGAATAAATGCCTCGGATTTTTCACCAAGTTAAGAAGAAGTCATTTACTTCCTTACACTAGCATTTCTCTTTCAGTGTTACATTTTTCCTTTAGGTAAGATTGTCAAATTATTTAGATATTTAAATGAAAATATGTGGAACAGCCAGGACTCTGTCTAGAGGAGGCCGTCCACTAGAAGTCAGTGACTGAGTATTATTCAGAGAAGGAGATGGAGAGATCGATGTCATGATGAACAACCATCACCCAGATAAAGATTTTTGAACTTGGCACACTTTTGCTGAGAATAAAACACTGCTCATCATCCTAAGAATGAAGCATGGGAGTGGTAGCACATGATCTTGTAACACTTTAATTGCACACAGGTGGACTTTAAAGGTAACTTCTGATGGCAACCAGTTATCTAATTTCGGGAATTCATATCAACGGTAGTTAATACCAATGCAATTACAACTGTAATGATTTTTATTTGCAAATCTCTGCAAACTATATTGATTTTTTTAACTCCTAGTTCAGTATTATGGGATATTTTATGACATATATTAATTAATGACATAATCCCAATTAAGTCAATTTTTGGTCCAAGTTGTAACACTACTTGTGCAACAGTATATACATAAATGAAATAATAAAAGTGCCAACTGAAGTGTGAAACAGTCTGAAGAACAATGTAAACCCCTTGTGTTCTGGACTTGTGTTCTGGACTCATCGTCTCTGCAAGCACTAGGATGATGGATGGTCATTACGTAAATCAAATAAAGCCTCTTATCTGCTCCCCTTTTCTTGAACACTGTCCATCTGCCAGCCTATTTACCGCAGCTTGTTATTCAGGATAAGGTCTGATCCAGGATCAGATTACAGTAATTTAATCTTTATCACAGTTATCGACCAGCAGTCCAAGAACACTGACCTTGGTTACACAATTAAAGCCCAGAGTGGTGTGAATTTTCAAATGGTGGTCCTATCAAGAAGACTTGGACCACTTAATCTTATGCAGACATCATGAGCACTGTCAGCTTCAGCTCCTTACAGCTGAAAGATAGGAAATGGATAAATGCAGCCCTGAGGCAAGGAGGGATGATGAGAGAAGGAATAAAATGGGATATCTGGTTAGGAAACTACAATAGTTACAAAGGCCCAAGTCTTGAATTAAAGTAAATGTATAATGTATAATGTAACAGTAACTCTGCCTTGTTTCGGGCTGCATCACACCACCCTGTCACTGATTACTTTCCTATAACTGCACACACCCAAATGACTTATTCCTTAATAATTGCCACAGGTACAGTATATTTAATTCAATGTATGTGTGTATTACATACACAACAACATATATTTGACCTTTAATTGTGTCAGTGGGCTAAAGACTATGGCTAAATCCTAAGGAATATGAGTATAATTACACATAAAGGAACTCTGATTGATGTGTTATGCAAGGGTAATACGAGACTATTACATATATCTAAATGGATTTTCACTGTATACATGGCTAGAGAAGGACAATCTGAATGATCGATTATTGCTTTTGTAGGTGTGATTGTGTGCACACCTGAATCCTGATGATGCAATTGCAATTGCATATGAAATTGATATGATATATCACTGAGGAAGTGCCTATATTAGATATGTAACTGAATACAAATACAGCAATGAATATAAGCCAGAAGGGCTCTCGTTGGGACTGGGATGCCTTAGAGTGAAAAAAAAGTTGCACAAGCATGAGGATTTTACTTTCATGCAGAACGTAAAGGGCGCAAGTGTAAAGCTGGAGGACAGGGTTGCCAGGTCTCAACAAAAATTCCCACCCAAACTACATCTCATAATCCACACAGTAATACATAGATATTATCCACTTGATAAACCTTTTTTACCTCTGTACCCAATCTTTGCAGTATATCTTAAAACAAATTATTGTGTACATCATAGATACACTGTCTGCACTTACACTTTCCCTTTGTTTGCCATAGCTGACGTTTACGTACATTTTGTTAGTGGTTCGTGTCAGTATCCCGACCTAAACGCTGTCTTACTGAGCTCCAAAATAAACCCAAATTACTCTGTCCTTATGGAACTGAATCTAAAAGTCTCCTAAGAGCTCTTCCCAGTTTCTCAAAGTTCTTTGTTGTGCACAATCTGAGCCATAAACTGCAGACTGAAGCATGGATTGAGGTATTAAACTATAATGAAGTTCAATCTCAAATTACTTTGAGCTTTAATACCTAGAGTGCTGAAGATGCACTTCTCTTTATTACACTGTTTCAGTAATATCCTCCATTTTACACACGGGAACACGCAGGGCTTAGTTTGCCAGGTCCACTTCCATATTTTGACGATAATGAACCATGAAGCTGAGGGTTACTGTATACCAGAAGAAACAAACACAATCCTGTCTTCTACCCTGGTATGGAAATTTCACCATATTGGGCTGAAAAAACACTGCAGAGGATGATTAAATCATCCCAGTGGATTTTTGCATCATCCAGTCACCGCACACACTTGTCTCCAATATCTAGAGACATCATGCACCTATCACAAACACACACACACACACACACACACACACACACACACACACAGAGTCTCCTATTTGGTACCTGTCTTAATTTACAAAAATGAAAAGTGCATTAGGGTGCTGGGGGATGATGGGTCTTTCATAATATTTGCAGTAATAAACACAATAATATGTTGATCATCACACACACACACACACACACCTTCCATGAGCAGGATCCCCAAACACAGCAATGTCTATTCTTGCTATATTGCTAACTCTTAATATTGCTAATATATTAAATCACCAAATTGGCCTGGATCAATCTGAGAGACGTTACTGTATGCTGAGCATGAAGGTACTTACAACATCCCCCATCTTATCATCACCTAAATCTTGGTTTACAGACAATAATTTTTCGTTCTGTATTGAACAGAAAATTGCCTGAGCTTGCACTTACAACAAAAACCCCTCCTCAAACACATTAACCTGTAATACGACCTGCATTTGCATATTGGAACATGATTGGCTCTTATATGTTATGACACAACAACAGTTGGTGTCACATGTTCAGCACGAACTCGCTGGCTTTTAATGGGATAACCACTTCCCCGGCTTCTCAAAAGAATGCGGCAAGATTTTTAAAATTGTTATTTAACAAAGAAAAACGTATAATCCTTGATATGGTGAAGCTTTAAATGTCTGTAAATGTCTATTTAACATTTATGGAAGGAGTCTCCAGTGTCAGCGCTTTGTATAATCAGGAAGTTTTCCACCACAGTAAAGTCTTCAGGACAGAGACATTAACACTTTTTGCTATGTTTTATATATATATTTTTTATTTTTCTGTTTATAGCTGTTATATCATACGAGAGGAGAGAAGCTTGTTCCGTGGACATTCCACAAAATCAAGTGTAACAATAAATTGTTAAAAATGAGAATAAATGAGAAATAATTAATAAAGAAATAATAAAGCACGTAAGGGGGATTTTTGCCAATGCTAACAATTTTGTTATTTATTAAAGCATGGTGTCATACTTTTTATCCATTTATATTTACATTTAATGTTGTGGAACATTTGCAAAAGCAGTTAGTTCCTGTTATCACTTATGTTACAGCAGCTATACACAGAATCTCTTTTTTCTCTCTTGAAGTTCATAAGACAAAAAATATAATTTAATCCTGTTAATATAAACCTGTGATCTGCCTTGCGGCCAGAACTGTCAGAGCTGGTGTTAGAGAAAATTAATCAACAGCTTCTGACCAATCAGGATTGAGAATGTAATAGCGCTGTGGTATTAAAAAAATGAAGGAACACGCGTTTCTCCATCTGAGGAATACATTTACAATTTAGGGTCCCTTATCCTTTCACATTCCAACTCAGCTGATACCATGTTCCATGTACTCGTACTCATTTAAAAAAAGCTCTAATACCAACATCTGATATCACGTGATACTCTGTGACATAAGCGTTGTGTATGTTATCACATAGATGGACAGACAACACAAAATGATTGAACCATTCACCAATGATTCAGCCTCGTAGACGTGTGACACTAAGTGTTTTTGCTCAAAAGCAGTAGCATATAAAATGAAATGTGCAAAGTTTCAGTTCATTTCTAAGCACTTTGGCATCTCAGTCCCATCAGTATGCATTACGGCTGTCGGATTACGGTACTGCTACTTCTCCCAGCTCCACTGCAATTCGTTTGATAAAGCAACCCAAACAAACATCAAATGCTCATGGAGGGATCTTGACCCGACTTGCAATTTCCAGAAGGAGGAACGTGTGCAGACGGCCACACTAATGAGTTCAGATCAAACACACAGTTGTCCAAGCCCCTAACCACACCGGAACTTTGCAGAGGAAATATTAATTGAGTTTGCTCTATTTTTTATATGTGGCTTGCAGGGTTGAAACAGACAGATGGACTTTGTAGAGATTTGCTGGTGCACCAGTTCTTCCCTGGGGAACTTTGGTGTCCTGAACACACACGCACACACACACCCATACACACACACGCATACAATATAGGATTACACAATAAGAAAATCTCCCATCTGCGAGCCTGCAGGGTTCAGATGAGTTTATATAAACTAGATATCCAAAATGAACCACAGTATCTCTTATTTCTGTGTGGCTGTCCCTGTTTGCCTTTCTCTCTCACACACACAATGGCACACACACTATTTATTCATAGCATTATAGCCCGGGCTAATTTGTGCTTCTTATTAAAACCAAACTCAAAATGACTCTTCATAATACGAAGTCAGTTCACTTCCCTGAGGGGTCTCACAGAGATGTATTCCAACATCAGCTGAGTCCTGACAGAGATCATGAAACTCAAACAGACATGCAGTGTTTGATTGCGAGGACATTTGTACTACCGCAATTACCCTTGGTCATGTTATTATCTGATCTTCATTCGGCTACATTATATACAATAGCAGCTGTACAGAAGGTATGCAAGGAATAAAACAATTGGGGGCATAGTGTTATAGGAAAAATAATAAATGACAGGATGCTGTTACCACTCTGTTAAGACTTAACCGCACACACCAAAGTGTTTTATTCCTCTTATACCACAGCAATTTGCCAATGCTATGTAAGAACAGCCAATGACAGTACACTTCCTCGCTAAAAGGAGTTACCATCACCAGAATTCTTGCTCAGTAGTTCACTTCAAGTTTACTTCCTGATAATGGACAATATAAGCACATCTTCATCACTGTATCTTTGCGAAGTCTTGCCAATCATTCCCATTAGTCATGAGCCATGTTTAGTCTAATTGCCTTGTTTTGACTCTTCGCTATTCCTTATCTTACTACTCTTTTGGATTGTCATTGTTCATTTGACCTTTGACATCGTAAGCAGAGGCAAATCCATCCATCCATATCCATAATTAATAAAACAGGGAGGCAAAGGAAAGAGATTAGGACTAGAGCTAGGACAAGGAATTTTTATTGAGGTACTGAATGCATGGAGGTGATAGAAAGTGTCATTGGCAGGTCCCGAGATCATTATAACCAGTTTTTCATGGTGTTGGTGAAAACACACTTGATTTGGAAGTGTGTTTGGACTCATTATCATCTTGAAAAACTGCAGTGTTTTCCAATCCAATCCATATCCATACTGTGCAAAAGTCTTAGGCACAAGCAAATAAATGCAAAGATGCCTTCAAAAATAATGAAATTAAACACACACACACACACACACACACACACACATTTATATATATATATATATATATATATATATATATATATATATATATATTTAAATATATATATATATATATATATATATTTAAATATATATATAAATTTTCCTATAACATAAAATTTTTTGGTTTTATGCAAACATAGGCTTTTCTTTCTTAAATAAAATACAAATGAAGCAAAGTCATGGCAAGATTCATAAACTGAACAAATCAAGAACCAGGTACCAAAATGAGAACATGCTGAGAAGCATAAAATAAATAACAGCACCAACAGCTAACCAAA
>CM040477.1:2992078-3020836 GCA_022758105.1 Pangasianodon gigas
TGAAGTGAACCGATATCTATCCAATCAGAGCAATCTCTCATGCCAGGATTGATTGCTTTTGTCTGTCCCTGGAGCAAGCTGAAAGGTTAATTTAAGAAAATGAATAGTTTTCTAAGTATTATATTTCAATGCTATGAATTCAATGGTGTGTAAAATTTCATTATTAAGAATTCAATGCCTTTTGAAATGAAAATCTTTATACTTCTTTTTTGCTAGCATAAATTTTACAATATAGAGTTGTTTAGACCGGGTCGCAGATGTGCTCATTTAATTCTATAATGCCTCATGGTGTACTGATAACCTCTTTATAGCTGACACAACTAATCCTATAATCTTTTTATCCAGTGTCACCGAGAAGACAATGAGTTCCCTTTTGAGTCTGGTTTCTCTTCATGTCGTCTCAGGGAGGTTTTTTTTCCCCTCACTGTCGCCTCTGGTTTGCTCATTAGGGATCTAAATCTACATCCGGATTCCTGTAAAGCTGCTTCGTGACAATATCTGTTGTTAAAAGAGCTACAGAAATAAAATCAAACTGAATGAATGAGCCTGATGTTCAAATTCAAATTCAAATCCAAATTTTAGTTGTCACATGCATAACCATACACAGTACGACTTGCAGTGAAATGCTTTATACAACTGTTCTGATATAAAATAAGAAAATATAGAAAAATATATAGATAAAAAAATATATGAAGGTATTTTTTTTTAAAAAAGTGTATAAGAATATATATATGGTTATATGGATGGTGGCAATCTGACAGTACTGATATATGTTCATTCATTCGTCCACTTTTAAGCACTTAAACAAGATCCTCAACCTTCATCGGCTCGCTTCTAGGGTTAGATTAAATTCTGCTTCACGTCTAATTCATCTTCTAAACAAATACCTGTAATTACTGCAATAACTAACAACAGGGATGAGACAAAAAGTTAAACGAGTTTAACTTGAATGAGAAACTTGAGACTGAAAAAAATTTCAACCCAATTATAATGTTCACACACCAACACTTCGTCAAAATCATTAAACCGAGAGACATATTTTAATTAATCGCATGCCTTTGGGACTGGCTGAAAAATATGGGCTTTTGGGTGTTTGGACAGCTTGTGGGTTTTTGATAGATTGTATTACTTTAGTGGAAAGGTTTTCCATTTAAATTGGTGCATCCAAAGTCTTCAGTGTTTAATTAATACCTGCAGTGTTAAAAATGTTGAAGTTCGGATAGTGTTTAATGAATTCGTTTGGAATGGACACTTACGCTGGGCGTTATAACTCCAGCCAAACTGTAGATGGAACATCAGCACATTTACCAGGATTTTGACAGCTAATTTACCAAAAAACCAACACTGTTTTGTGTGAAGACTCTACAAAATGATTTATATCCAATATCCACCTAGAATATTACATAAATACAGTATATAAATAAGACCTGAGACATATTATATGCCTTTAGCTCCATCTGCTGACTGATTTGGAGCAGAATGACATTAATGATGGTGGTGTATGGCCAAGAGGTTTCATCTCATGCTGTGATGCTTTTCCAAACGACAAGGACCAAACAACATGGAAAAGATTTTTTTTTTTTCAGAAATCCAAGTCTAGACACTTAATAAGCAAGGTAGCATTGGTGAAGAGAAACTTTCTATGGAGAACCCGAACCATTCTACTGTGGTTCACACCTAACCTAATTTACTGCAAGAGGAGTACAAGCAAATGGTATAAGTGTACAAATCCAATTTGTTTTTTAGATATACAGTGCTTTTACCAATAGATATTGTCACAAAGCAGCAGTAGATTTAGATCAATAATGTGAGAGTGGTGAGGAAAAAGTCCCCAAGCTGATATGAGCAAGGAACCTTAAGAGGAACCGGACTCACCAGGTAGTGGGATTATAAATCATTACTCTTCTACGACTGCATGCTATAAAGTCAGCCAGTACTGAGTGCATTGAAATGAAATTCAGTATGATCAGACTGAATATGAGCACAGGAGAGTCTTTATGATTACACATATACGGCAAGGGCTGAGATTACATGTCCATTAAAATATTGACAGAAAAGAACGCATACGAGAACACTGCACATATATGGAGGACCAAATAACTGGTCTAGGTGATGTCTGAATACATTTAAGCATTGTTTTAGTTATATTTTTGTCTTATTATGTCTTCAGGAACTCATTTATTGTTTTTCGAGATTAAGAGTTAGTAGGTATGGTGGGCAGGAGACGCTGTCCAAGGTTCTGAATCATCTTGTGGTGCAGGTGTGTGTCCAGCAGGTTTGCTTCTTTAGGATCGTAGTAGAGCTACAAAACTACATAAACAGAAATACCACATAACCACTACTACTAATATCTGTCTCATCCTAAATTGTAAAAATATATATCTCAAACCACAATTTGACACGTTATACATTTCACGTGATCATGTTTTTAATATGTGATTATATGAGTAATGTGTGATCATGTGCAGAATATGTGAAGGTGCATTTCATCATGCTGTACACTCAAACTGCACACATGGCATCCTGTGAATAATAAGTGACTGACTCATAAAAACAATCCCATGTACAAGTAAATGAAAATGACAAAAGTGAAAAGTGGAAGTGCCTGAACACTGCATGTGTACACTTGAATAATGTTAATTTTGTGATTGTTCACCTGTGAAATTTGTGCGACTTTTCTGCTCTTGAACGTTCTTGAATGAAGGGACATTTTTACAACATGCCTTTCAAAGTTTGTAACAGAAATCTGGGCGTGACGAGCATGATGATATAGTCTCACTGTTCCAATTTGTAAATACGGATTATACCTGCTATATTATAAATAGATTCTTCATGAAAAAAAAGGGTTTAAAGACATTAATGGTGTTTTTTTTTACATTCTACAGTAGACATATGAAGATTTGAGTGTGTATAGAATGTCTGTACTTTTCCTTGTCACTGGTGTGATTTCATCAAGAGGACATCTTTTGTACCTTTCAACTATAACATATATAGTTATATATTATAGATATTTTAAGGTAAAGCTACATGCTTACTAAAATACAAAAAGTGCATTTTTCTGAAATATGCATCAAAAATATATCTTAGGGGTGTCGATTTAATCCAATGATGGATCAATGCATCGATTTACAAGGCAACAACTGTCATACAATCATAAATCAATTATTATCAAAAAGGGGCAGACAACTGGTGTATAAAAAAGAATTCATATTTTTAAACTGATGCATCAATAATTGAATAGGCTAGCGAGGTGACTTGCCCGTAACTCTGATACTTTAAAAATAGTCCTTCTCTATGTGATCATTTGTGAATTAACAGTAGGCCTACCCTACATTCTGAACAAAGCTGGACACATACTGATTGGAGGCTACTGAACCATATCATATCATATCATATCATATATCATATCATATCATAGCAGGTTCAATCATACTGTCAAATATCGAATCATTGCCTTAGAACTGAAATCTTATCACACTGTGTGGACGAGGTTTACACACCTAGGACATATACATTATGACACTTTTATAATCTTATTTAAAAAAAAACATAGCTAGAGCAGATGTCATTTTTTCCTACCTCATCAAACCCCCTTATATGATCTATCAAGCAAGGGCTTTAATTTATTATTATTATTTTTTAAAGTCTGACTAACTGTCTCAATATATGTCACAATGTACACTATAGGATCTAAGGTATGTGGTCACATGACCATCACAGCCATATGTAGACCTTCCACAGAAGTCGGAAGTACACAGCTGTCTAGAATGTCTTTGTATGCTTAGCATCTTAGGAAATTATTCCTAAGAGAACTAAGAGACCCAAACCAGCCTGTTCCAGCATGACAGTGCATCTGTGCACAAAGCGAGCGCCGTGAAGACACGGTTTGAGAAGGTTGGAGTGGAAGAACTCGAGATCCCTGACCTCAACCCCACTGAACATCTTCGGGATGAACTGGAACGCCGATTACACACCAGCGCCTGACATCTAGTGGAAAGTCTTCCCAGGAGAGAAGAGCGGAGCTTATTATAACAGGAATGGGATGTCCAACAAGCACATATCTTTGTGATGCTCAGGTTTCTGCACACTTTTGCATCTAGTGTAGTAGGATTTGGGAGTGTAAACACACAAAAATCACAATACACACTATGCACTGACTATACAGAATAGAAATGAAACCAATCTAATTAGGGCTACTAGAAGCAGGTTGGATTATAACATATGATGCTGTCAAATGAAGCATAAATGCATATATGTGAGTGTGTATTCATCTGCAGAACCACCTTTTGGGGGAAGACCGCTGTAGGGAAGCGGAAGTGGGCGGGTCGAATCTTAAACGCCTTCCTCTGCACTGCGCACTAGGTAGCGCGCTGAAGCAGGGTATTTCACTCCCTATGTAGGGAGCGAGGAGGCATTCAGGACGCAGCCGCCGCTGGGATGAAGGAGAGACGGGGGCATCCTTGGGTCTGATCTCATATTTAAAGCTAGGAACAAGGCGATTGAGACTGTGTGTGTGTGTGTTTGTTTGTGTGTTTGTGTGTGTTTTGTTTTGTTTGTTTGGATTGCTGAGAAAGAAGAGCAAGCTGTGCCAAGATGATGGAGGAGATCGACCGATTCCAAGTGCCGACCGAGGCAGAGATGCAGGCCTTGGTGAGTGAAACATCACTGTCCCAAATGATAACAGACGAAATCTTAGTTGTGTGATGCGCAGGAATCAGATCGGATTGTTATCCGATGCGTCTCAGGATCAGATCACTAGCTTGGAGATGAATCGCATGGCGCGCAGACGTCAGTGTTTATTAGGTCCGATGATCTGATCATTCATTCCCATGAATAATGATGTTTAGACGTCTGATCGAAATGACGCATTGATAAATCTGATGTCTGATCAGGAGATCTGATGATGATGATGATGATGATGATGATGCGGTGATGCGCCAGCCATAAAAAAGCCATGATGCTTCCATCTCCTTAAGCTTCAGCATCCAGCTTCTCATTCAGGCCAGACTGGGAGTGTATCACCACTGTCTGCATCCCACACACACACACACACACACACACACACACATACACACAAGGCCTGCAGTGTAGCCATACTGCTTCATCATGTGGCTCTCCAGGGTAGGATGATTGTCTTCAATCTTCCTGACTTCGTCTTGTCACTTTATTGCTGTGTTCTCTCCGCTGGCTTCTTCTTCTTCTTCTTCTTCTAACAGATTTTAAAACCTGATGCTTTCCTGCGAACCCAAAAATAAAAAAATGCAATCCGGACAGAAGCCTAAGGCATGACTCAAGAGTCGAGACTCAAGCAAATCTCAGGATTCTTCTGTGTACTGGAATAAACTTACTCATACCCCAGCTCTTTAAATCTCTCTGGAGAACAGCATCTGCCAGAGATACTATTAATATTAATATTAATATTAATATTAACATTAATGTGTTGGGTAAACTCTTACAGTCCTGAATTAGCGTGTACATTTTTTAAATCCTACTGTGTTGATTTGTGGGAAGTTGGTAGCTCAGTGGTTAAGGCTGTGAGCTAGTGATCGCAAGGCCGTTAACCCTCAACTGCTTGGACTGTATCATCTGTATCCTGCCTCAGTGGCATCCCGCATTGGATAAAATCATCTGCCGAATGAGGATATATACACTACATGGCCAAAAGTATGTGGACACCTGACCATTGAACATCCCATTCCATCACCATGGACATTAAGAGTTGGTTCCTCCTTTGCGTCAGTCTTCTGAGAATAGATTTTTGGAGCATGGCTATGGGGAAGTGTAAGAGGTCAGGCACTGATGTTGGGTGAGGAGGTCTGGGGTGCAGTCGGTGTTCCGGTTGAGGTGTTCCAAAGGTGTTCAATGGGAGGCTTTGTGCAGGACATTCGAGTTCTTCCACTCCAACCTTGGCAAACCATGTCTTCATGGACCTCGCTTTGTGCACAGAGGCATTGTCATGCTGGAACAGGTTTGGGCCTCTTAGTTCCAGTGAAGGAAAATCTTAATGCTACAGCGTACAAAGCCATTCTAGACAATTGTGTATTTCCAAGTTTGTGGCAACAGTTTGGGGAAGAACCACATAAACTTTTGGCCATATAGTGTAACTATGTGTCAAAAGTAGTAGTAGTCTAATCATTTTTCCATAGTTAAAGCAAAAACTTGTTCAGGACATCGCTATGTTTAGGCAGATAAAAGCTGATAAACAAATGATCTATGTACCATCTTACATTATTTATGGATGCACCAGTTCTTAAAATGTGGACGAGTCTCCCACAGGGGAGACACAGCTGAGCAGAAATCGCTGATTCTGAAACTGAAAGCACACTGCATGGAAGCTTGTGTCCATTAACAGAACCCTCATTATAGCTCAATGAGCAGCTTTCCTTGGATATGTCTACAGCAGCTTCTGGAAAGTTCTCCTGAAGCTGATGACCTCGGAATTGAACATGGAGGTTTATGACTCAGTAGCGTCTGAAAATCAGTCTGGATCGGTCGCTGTCAGCTTGCATGAGCCGCCCTGAACTAGCAACCAATGGCTCTGAACACACATAGTGCTAGTCACAATAGACTTCACTCTCCAAGGATTTTATTTAAACTTAATTTCGCTTTATGGAATAGCAAAAATAACTGTAGGAAGAGTTCTTTCAGAAGAGAGTGTGGAAGTGGGATTAACGAAAACTGCTTTCTGCTTTCCATCATAATCTAGTCAATGTATTAGTAAGCTAGTTTACATAACTCCTATTATAAACGCCCTATTCGTTAATTCATTTATTGAACGCTGTTAATTCATCAATAATTTATTGCCCATCATTTGCCTTCTTTTAATTCCATTGAAATGAATATCTCTGTATACAACATTGTTCTCTGGGTCTCAGCAAAAAAAAAATGGTAATGGATTTCCAAAATAATTTCATTAATATCTGTTTGATGGAATTCCCATTAGCGTTTATGATTACAAACCCTTAGATTTATGAACGTTAAGAACATAAATGAAATGTGCTTTGAATGATATCAGCAGCAAATGAACAAAATGCTGAGCATTATTATCTGAAAGAGACTAATTGTTGGTTGTTGCCTTCCATTTTCACATTTTCGTATCTTTGTAGTAATCTGGTTTGGTTTTTCTTGGCTAAAGGCATGTAGGATTTGTGTTAGAGCCCCTGCGTCACTGCACAAAGGGCCCCCATAAAATATGGGGACGTTCAGTGTTGCAGTCTATTGGTTCTTTTAATATAAATTTATTTATGGCTCTAATCACCAAGAAACATAAAACTGGAGGTCAAAACAAATAGGCTTTTGAGGGCCCTTCCCATATAAATCACCTGTCTGATAAACTAAGGATGTGGAGGATGTGGATGTGACCCTTATGTGACACTTATGACTGACATGACCATAAATCAGTCATAAATTAGATGCAGTTACTGACCAGCAATCTCTGAGGAAATGGCCGTAGTGTTATTTAAAATCAATACACCTTTTTTTTGGGTGCATTTGGACTTAATCGGTTTATTGCCAGATTTACATCCTTTTCTTAGAATAGCA
Source organism: Pangasianodon gigas (assembly GCA_022758105.1). Classification (NCBI taxonomy): domain Eukaryota; kingdom Metazoa; phylum Chordata; class Actinopteri; order Siluriformes; family Pangasiidae; genus Pangasianodon; species Pangasianodon gigas. The sequence goes on from CM040477.1 coordinate 2,999,621, forward strand.
GCGAGAAACTTCCCCAATAGCAGAACAACAAAAAAATAAATAAATAAAACATTTGTCTTTGTTTACAAGACTTCCAAATAGCTTGATATTTTCAGGTTTTTATATGGTGTACTAGGGGTCTTTGGGTTTTTTTTATGGTGTTGTATCCTCATTAAAATTCAAAAGATATCAGTATCCAGTTTGATTTAATTTTTGCCATCCGCATCAGATTATTTGCTGTTAACGAACGTCTTAAGGCAGATTATTTTGGACTTTTGTGCAACCAAATGCAAGAGCATCTCCAACGTTCATAAGAAAAGCACAACGAATGGTATAAAGAAGTGAGAAGTGAGGCTGGGGCTGATTTCTTTCTAGCCCAGACTGTAGATTCATGCAGCTATTAGTGACAGTCATATCAGGTGATTACACAGAGTGACACGTGCCCCCAGATTTGATTTTCATTTGGGCTGATATTTTTCAGAAACACAACCGTAACATGGCATCAGCTGTGATTGAAAAGGCACAGTCATAAATGAGGTAGATTATTTACTCTTCCCAATAAAGGAGACACTAAAAGCAGATAGCTTAAGCACACATTGTGCAATCAAAGTACCAATTACTCAAAAGGATAGATGACAGAACCATAAGTTTGGTATTCAATATAAGTATTAAGATATATTTTTTGATATACCATGACGCTGTTGAATTCTTGATTCTGGTTAGAAGGTGGTGATTCAGTTTCAAATCACAGGTTTACATTAATGCACTTGTTCTAATACATTATTGTTTCTATAGTAACAACTAATTCACAGGGACTTGGTGTCCACTAATTAATCCATATAAATGGATTAATGATTAATGATTAACACAAATGAATTTTTGTTAGTGTTAACGCAACTACCATTTTCCCCCCACACACAATAAGAATATGCTTTTTTTGGATTATGCCCATAAGGAACACATCTTAGTGATGGATATAATTTACTGTCTAAACTGCCGATCTTGGTACTGTGCTCATGATATAGTGTTTTCACTATGTTTAGGATATTATTGCCGGTGGCCACGGACATAAAATCTTATGCAGAATTAATAAATACACTAATTTCAGCTTATCGCTGTACGAACAGTTGATTAGTCATTGCAATATTAAGTTTGCAGAATTTGCAAGTTTCCCCTACATATTTCGGTGGAAAATGTGGGTAGCTTAATCTAAACAGCTAATTTCCTGCACCCTTAAAAGGCTTTATACAAGCAACATTTTATGCTAGGCATTAATCAAGCAAAGTTTTATGCTAACCAATCAAACCTGTTTAATTCAGGGTGGTGAAAAACATTCTTGAACCCATGACATTCAGGATCAGTTGAACCCATGACCCATGGATTCAGTTGGATTAATCATTAATTCTCCTGCTCCATCACTTCAGGATCCAGCGTCCTCCACTGCCTCTGAGGGAGACTCGGACACGAGAGAGAGTGAGCCGGCTACCCTGAACTACAAACCATCACCGCTGCAGAGGAAAATAGGTACGCACTCTAGGACGTTGGAAAAACAACATCTACACTTTGGGCCTTTGTTACATTGAAAGAGCCGATGCAATCCCGAGACATAAAATTCCGTTTCTGTCAGTTGTAAATTGAGTGATTATTTGTGATTTTATGCTTGATAACAAAGCTCGAAAGCATGCTTTAACATTGAACATTTTTTATACTACAGCACATTTATGGAAGGAGTCTCCACTTTCAGGACTTTGTAACAGTCAGTATGTTTTCTGACACAGGAAATATTTCAGGATGGATGGAAAAAAGAGTTATTGGGACTATATTCATGGTGTGATGATATATCCAGGAAAAAAACAAAATTTCTACATATTTCTTGTTTTGAAAAGGCTAAGAGAAGTAAAGGCTACAGCCCTTGAATCCATTTTAGCAAACGTTCTCACAGCTTCCCTAACCAAAGAACTTACTATTGCGAATGAAGTGGAACTGGCATCCTAACAAGCCATTAAACATGTAAATAGGCCAGATTCTGTTTGAACAAGCCTGTTTTAAATAGCAATTAGCTGAATTGGTGACGTGCTTGACAGAGCCATGTGCTTTTTTTTTGTAGAAAAACAGAGAGAGCTGGCCAGGAAGGGTTCTCTGAAGAACGGCACGGTGGGGAGTCCTGTCAACCAGCAGCCTAAGAAGAACAACGTCATGGCCAGAACACGGTGAGAGCAGGAATTTATTTTCCTGTGATTTCTCGATGTCGAGACGAACCGTGATGTCATTTACAACATCGCAGCCTGTTATGTAATGGTGCAGTAGAATTAAAAGCATGCAATGACTCAGTGATGTAGGAAGTAGATGCAGGAAAGCTTTAGGGAAAACAGATTGCTGGATACAGACCAAAGGTCAAACTCATGTACAAACAGGCCAGGCTACACTGAGTTCAGGAAATAATAATAAAAAAACATCAGCGGTTGTTATGTAAGCTAACAAGTTATTACAGGATAGGCTGAAATCAAGAAGCCTTCTGAACAGGCAAAGGTCGATACACATTTAAATAGGTCAGATTACAATGGAATAAATACACTTCAGAGTGTCATAGACACCTACACAAACAGGGGATGGAGTAAAATTAGATGTCCTGATGAGTCTTTAAAAAGGAACAGGTGAAAGTGATGATGAGGAGGTGGGAAGTGGGTGGTCAGAAGCTGGGCGTTTCCGTAGTATAGCTGGCTGATAATCAAAATATTTATTAATACTGCTTTTTTTTTTGTTTGTTTTAATAAAGTTCATTTTGGAAATCAGATGATATTTTCATTGTAGCTACACTGCCAATGGTCAGCTCTCTTTTACTGTAGATAGTGTCTCTCTCTGTCTGTGAAATAAATACATTCAAGATATAAATTTTAAGTATATGAATTTATTCCTAATGAGCAAGCCAGAGGCGACGGTGATGAGGAAAAACTCCCTGAGATGATATGAGGAAGAAACCTTGAGAGGAACCAGACTCAAAAGGGAACCCATCGTCATCTGGGTGACAACGGATAGTGCAATTATAAATAAATCCCTTCTATAACTGTGTACTCCATGGACAAATAGTGCAAATGCAACCAGGAAATTCATTACAGTTTTCCCAGGAAGTCTGTTTGTTGAACTTCTCCACTGTTCACTGATGGAGATGGCAGTTGTAGTCCTTCAATCTTCATGGTTTTTAAATGGTACCATCCTGAGTAATCTCAATGATCTTCAGGCCGTCCATGTGGGGTGACCCTCAGCAGCGGCGACTGATTTCCAGTTGATGAGAACTCCAGCCAGAAGTAGGGCATCAGGATGGATCAGACAGGTCTGGAGAGCAGAAGGGGTCAGGATCACTGGTATCTCAGGAGTAGCATGTGTAGCTCAACAGAGAGAGAGAGACGGGGAAGAGACGGAGAGAGAGGGAGAAATTATTAGGTATGCTTATTGTCCCCTAATGGTTAAGGAAAATGTACTTTGAGTGCAATCATGGACTCTGGCAAGACTAGCTATGACAGCATAACTAAAAGAGAGAGCCAGAAGGTAACACAGACGTAAGGGCGCCCTGGGACATAAAGCTACCAGCCACCTGTCATCTGGCTTTGCTGAAACATACAACTGTTTGTCATCAGCATAACAGTGGAAGCTAATACCATGTTTATGAATAATTTTTCCCAGAGGTAGCATATATAAAGAAAAGAGTAGTGGGCCTAAAACAGAACCTTGCGGAACACCAAACTTTACCTTAAAATGCATAGAAAAGTCACCATTTACATCTACAAACTGATAACGATCAGTCCTGAGCCAGGAGAGGGCCGTTCCCTTAACACCAACAACATTTTCTAGTCTATCAAGGAGAATAGCATGATCAGTGGTATGAAAAGCTGTACTAAGATCAAGCAACACAAGCAAGGAGACACAACCCTGATCAGAGGCCAGTAGTAAGTCATTTACAACTTTTACCAGCGCTGTCTCTGTGCTATGATGAGGCCTAAACCCTGACTGATACATTTCATGAATGTTATTGCTTTGTAGGTCTAAGCATACCTGCTATGATACAACCTTTTCTAAGATCTTGGAGATAAAGGGGAGGTTTGATATTGGCCTATAGTTGGACAATTGACAGGGGTTGAGTTCAGGTTTGCATTCAGTGTGATTTAATTTTACGTTAATTAGGTTACTAAAACAAACTTTCTGAGTATTTTCCATTTTTGTTGACACAGTCTCAATATTTTGGAACCTAACTGTGACTCAGTGCAGCTAGCAGACGGTCGGTTTAGCCTGCTTGTCTGCTCCCTGGCCTTGACTCTTGATTGTCACCGATTAACTAGGCCTGTTCTGAGACTATGTGCTATGCTTCAAGAAATGAGAGCAGTACCTTCCCGAGTGGGATGGATAACGTCCCCCCCTAACAGGCCAGCCTTGCCCTCAAAACTGCTCCAATTATCTGTAAAGCCCACATTGTTTTCGGAGCACCATCTGGACATCCAGCAGTTCAGCGACCATTACCTGCTGTAAGCTACATCGCCACGCCACTTTGGGATGGGGCCAGAGCATATTTCTGCATTGGACATCGCCTTTGCTAATTTACACACCTCTACAATGTTACTCCTAGTAACCTCTGACTGATGAAGGCATATATCATTAGCTCCTACATGCATAACTATCTTTGAAAACCTATGCTCGCCTAAGACCCTAAGATTACCTGCTATATCCGGCACCCTGGCTCCTGGTATACACCTAACTAGTGCTGCTGGTGCCCCTAAAGGCCTAGCTAATTTCATGTGCCATAAAATAGAGTCTCCTGTAACCAGAGCTCCTTCAGGTTTCACAGCGGGTGCTTCACTGAGGAGCCCAAACCTGTTAGACACGTGAAGCGGAGAGGAGTGGTGCTCCCGTTGGCGAGCTTTAGCATTAGCTTTGGCTTTGCGATTGTGCTGCAGAGTCTTCACCCATTCACCCTGCTGTGAGGGCTCTAACACCGGAGTTGGGGGTATTAGAAACTCCCGGGAAATGATTCAAAAGCAGGAACTACGCAGTATAATTTAAACATCATCAACTTTTGCTAAAGCATTTATCGCAAATTTCATATTGTCCAGCTGTACTAGGGAGTGGACGGGGGTGTGGCCGAGCATGAAACAACAAATAGACCCAGTATCTTTATTTCTACACTTGCTAACTGTCTCGCTCTCTTTCCAGGCTGGTGGTTCCCAACAAAGGCTACTCCTCCTTAGACCAAAGCCCAGACGAGAAACCGTTAGTTGCTTTAGACACAGACAGGTACGCCACTCGCATATCTTCCCTCGCAGCCACCTGCTAAGTGTCCCTAGTCATTTTAGTTCACTCTCTCTCTCTTTCTGCATTTTTTCTCCAGTGATGATGACTTTGATGTGTCCAGATACTCCTCATCCGGATACTCCTCGGCTGAGGTGAGATCTTTAAGTCCCTAGGATGCATGAACTTTTCTAGGATTAATCGTTAATATCTCACAGGACACCCCAGTTGTTCCACAAACACACAGTGTCATGTCTTCTAATGTTAAAGGACAACAGTTAATAAAATCTTAAAATCTCATAATACTTTTCCACCCTTCAGAGAAGGTAAAGTGAACTTTACAACAAAATCTGTAGACTTTGATAATCAACATAAGCAATGAGCAATGTCTTAAGTTTAACTTTCTTGTGAAAGGCCACTTTCAGTGCACTTAATGACACGTTTGGTGGAAAATTAGAAGTATTCAATGTCTGTTTTCCTTTTTTTTTCTAAGCTAGCTAAAATGTTTAAATGTGATTCATAATAAACAGTTATAAATAGATTTAAATTAGTTTGTACGAGTGATTATACAAGACCGGTATAGATAATGACATCACATACAGAAGCGTTTTGTGCCTTTTACACCACAGCAATTTGCCAACTGTAACAATTTTTTTATGTATAACATAATATGTTTTTATCCATTTATAGTTACATTTAATGTGGTTGAACATCTACGAAACAAATTAAGAAGAATGAGAAAGTACAAAATAGCATTTAGAAGTGTCTGCTTTCCTCAACAGCAAATAAACCAGGACCTGAACATCCAGCTGCTGAAGGATGGATACAGGCTGGACGAGATCCCCGATGACGAAGATCTGGACCTCATCCCTCCAAAATCGGTCAACCCAACCTGCATGTGCTGCCAAGCCACGTCTTCATCCGCCTGCCAGATCCAGTAAAATTTCTCTCTTTCTTTTCCTCGTCTCCTCTGTTGATCTCTCTCTCTCTCTCTCTCCTTCTTGTACCCTTATAAAGACATTTAATCCACGTTATGGCACGGTATGTACAGGTAATGTTATGATCAAAATGGTGTACAGGGAGTCCTGAACAAAAACACACATACATACACTCTCGCACACATATACATACACCTGCTATAATAATTAATGTTATGACTATTATTATTGGTAGCGTCCTCCTATGGTAGGGCGCTCTGTATGCTAGTTAGCTGGGAGGAGATTATGTGTAAAACCTCCTAGTGGACGTTGTGTAATGACTGTACAATTGGAGGTAAAAAAAAAAAAAAATTGATTTAACTGTGCATAAAACACTTGGTGATGCTAGCGCCAATTTATCAACTGTAGTACCTGCTTCCATGTCGTACTTCTCATTTTATGTTTGTCGTCTTTGTTTTTTTCTTTTTTTTTGTTAACCTTTGAAATGGACAGCTGTATCTTGTGTGCTTAAGGATGTTGCCGAGACACTGTTGATTTTCCTTTCTTGTGCTAGTTGCTCATTCGCGGCACTGAACGCAGCATTGTGTAGCATGTACGGAAAACGTTGCACTTTGTTTTTTTGTCGACGGTTTTGTTTACATTTATTCAGAGATCCACCACAAATGATCATTCAATGATTTGGAAAGGAATGTATCGATTTAAAAAAAATGCATATCCAACTGGCTTATAAAATGCAATATAGCCTATATTATATATATATATATATATATATATATAAAAAAAAGCCACTTAGCATCATTTGGTCGATCTTTATTTGATGTTAACTTACACACATAATATCAGTGTGCTGTAAAATGCTACCTAAAGTGCGTACAAACACTTTGGTGTGAGTGACTGTTTCTCATTTTCGGTTTAAGTGCTGTGTTCTGGCTTTTTGACTAAAGTGGCATCACACAGGAAGTAAACTTTCATGACTATGGTAATAAAACTGGCTATTTACTTGTGTTTTCTGGACCATGTACAATGTGATACTGCTATGAACGCATCCATGTGAACTTTTCAATCTCTGATACCATTTGAAGGGCATTACTTTATCAACTTAAGTGAAATTTGTTTTTATGATCCTTTGGATCTAGGGACTGATTCAACATGGCTTCCGTTTTAAAACAGTGACAAAATGGTGGACAAAACTGTTTATGCGAATGTAAAATATACGCGGGATCAATAAGTTACATAATATTTCAAAAAATATAACTTCTGATTTGTTTCAATTGGGTTTCATGTCACAAACTACTCTATTTATACAATATACTCTTGTAGGTTAGCAAGATTATATAACACTGCACATAGTTTGAAGGAAAAGCTTATATAGTTTTCTTATTGAAAACAGTGACAAAATGGTGGACGAATCATTTTATACATCTAAACATGGTACGTAATACTTTAAAAATATAACATTTGATTTGTTTCAACTGGGTTTTATGTCACCAACTTCTCTATAGCACCTGAAAACAGTGACAAAATGGCGGAAGGTGTTTACAAATGTAAGAAGAACGAATAAAATACATTCCAGATGCTAGCATCGGCAAGACGTGCTCAATTTACATCTTAATAACGTAGCATGTAGGTGTTTTGCTAACTGCGAAGACACACTGCCAACACACCTGCATATTAGCTTACATGTCTAGGTGTGGAGATGTAATAAATCACCACCAACAGGGGGTGGTGTTTTACAACACTAAATGCTTTAAATCCCAATTTATACTCAAGGATGGCTTATAGAAGTAGCTGATCAAAGAAACAGTGTGCAGACGACTTGCCAATTAGCCAATGAGCTACGTGTAATTTGCATTTTTAATTTGCAATTCGTTTGTGGGATAATAATGTAAACATATAACATTTGTCAGATTTGGTTTTATGTCACCAATACACTCCACCGATACATGACAGTTAAAGAAACTTAAAAGCATTAATATTTAATTTTATAAGATCTTATACTGCTGTTGATTTCTCGATTCTGATTGGTCAGAAGCTCTGACAAGTAGTGCCAGCTGCAACGCAAGGCAAATGAGATGTTTATATTAATACACTTGTTCTAGTATGCTATCATTGCTAGTAACAATTCAAAGAGACTTGGACTTGTAAGGATACGTTTATTTAACGTTTATGGAAGGAGTCTCCAGTGGCAGTGCTTTGTAACACTCAGTAGGTTTTCCGCCACAGGAAAGTCTTCGCTTTGTGGTTTCTTGGTAACATGGCAAGATGCATTTTTTTGAGAGAGGAAAAAAAAAAGAAAGGCTGGTGAGGTAACAGCTGTTTATAGCTGCTATAATGTAAATGATAACAGGAACGAATTTGCTTTGTGGACATTCTGCAACACTAAATGTAACTATAAACAGATAAAAAATAAAATGTCATTCTTTAATAAATAAATAATTGTCAGCATTGGCATATTGGTGTTGTATAAGAGTAATAAAACATGCTGTAACTGGAAAATAATCAACTTCGGGGTGGTAAAAGTAATTTCACTTTGCATCAGGCCACATCACACCATGCCATTGTTGATTATTTTCCTATAACAGCATACCAAAATGTTCTATTTCTTACTTAACTGACAGTTCTTCATCGTTTAACATTGACATGATACACTTGCTTGTTGAGTTTGCTATTACAGTTAATTATGCCTCGAGATAATAGTCACACTATTTTTTTTTTTTTTATCTCTCAAGTCTAGATATTGAAACAGGCACTTAATTTTTTTTTTATGATTTCTGATTTCAGTCATGTGACTATAATGATATAATATTACCCATTGCTGTATATGAAATCAATTAAATATCAAGCAGAAATAACTACGCTGCATCCATGTTGGCCAAAATAATATCTTAATCGAAACAAACCTCACACACTCATTCTATTACAATAAGAAATTAATTAGTAATTACAGCAAAAGTACAATCGGAAGGTGTCATGCTTGGAAATATGACTTTGAAATATTACTCTGCATTCAATCTTCAAGCAAACTCATTTTGGGTTAAGCGTCAAAGTATGAAAATTTGGCTACATGGAACTGCCCTCTGGTCGTGTTTTAATGTTTTATTTTTACATTTTCAGCAAAAAAAAAAAAAAAAAAGAAGTATAAGTTGGACATCACGTTCTGTTGAAAATAGTACAGCAAAATTCAAAATGAACAATGTTTTCATATTATTGTCGTATGTACAGATGTGGGAGGTGTGCAAGAACAAAAGAATTTAATACAAAGCATCTGTCAGTGGTTAGTTCAGTCCATTGTACATTCATTACGAGGATGAAGGTGATATGATGTCAGTGAAGAGGCAGTGTATTGTTACATTCTTTACAGGTCAAAAACATAAAGAGAACCTGAAAATTCGGACATAGAAAAATACATCCATATCTTTAAAAAGTGCACGTGAATTGAGAGCCTCAGTACAGAAAAGGGGTGCTATACTGACGCGACCGTTTCTCGTGTGATTGACAGCTGAATTAATTCACTCACACTATCTGAACACACTATATTTTGTCATTACTATTGTTGTCATTCACTTGGTGGCTGCTCTTGTATCAAAGACTAAGTCACAGCGTTGACTATTTCAAGTAAATTATGTAAATTAAGTTGGTTTGCCTGTTACTGAAATCCGAAAAAAAAAAAAAAAAAACATGCTCCTTTTCCTTACCACTCAATAAACCAAAAGATGAAGTTAGTACACATGATACAGTAACTGGGAAAGTCCAGGACTAGCGATAATACTATCCTTGCGCTTCTACACTATTTTAAACAAGCCCTTGTCTTACTTCCTATCAAGACGAATTTTGCAAGTACTGGCATGAAAAAGTGCACTTGCTTTCAGGGATTTCTACAGTCTCTTTCCTTTGAATTTTTGTAGAATCACATCAACTTGCTAGCTAGCTCGTCTCCAAGATATGATCTTAACTAGCTACGTGATTTACTAGACAGCAGAATAACATGAAGTCATGTCAGTTCTTGCTAAACGCATTTCCTTTCAGGTTCAATTTCCTTTCAACTGCCTCCGTTTCCTTTAAACACGCTCAAGCATTGTAGTGTCCATGCTTACATTGAATCGCTATATCCACCATTTCCATGCTACGTTCTCTGTAAATTCTGCTACTCAAGTTAATATAGTCATGCTTACTTGATAGATTTGAACCCCCCAAAGACTCATTGGAAAAACATTTGGGCTGATAACGTATCAAAATCTAAAATGGCGATGGAGATTCGTCAAAAACAAGCCTTTAAAGACAGTACTAAATTACAGCCCAGTATATTACATATTAGTAAAAACAAGATAGAAATGGTCTAAAAAAAATCCCACACATTCCCTCGTAGAAGCAACATCACTGAAAAAAAGATAGAGGAATTCAGGTGGGGAATTAATACATAAATACACATCATTTGACGGCCATCAAGTCTGAAAATCATACGGATCAACACCGCAAAATCTGAATGTACCTGCATACGGCCAAGACGTCTGTAATAAAATGGCACAACGATTGGATCTACGGAATCCGCTACACAAATAGTTTTTCTAATTAAAATGACACTCAGCTAATGCGATACAGTTTTGTGACTTTTTCCACAAGCAAGTAGTCTTCAGTCGTAGCTATCTTAGAATTAGCTATCTTGTACTCTTCACAGAGAATCTTGATGATGTTTGTTTATTAATTTACTGTCTTCATTGATTATAGATCTGACCAGTCATGGTATTAAAGAAAATAAATAACTACACAATTTCCCCTGAACGCAAATGTATTCAATCAGCCAAGACGTTTGGTTTGGCGTTAGATAGTTGATTAATTTTGTTCACACTGTAGCTGAACATGGCGGCCATTTTGGAAATCTAGAATCACTTTATATAAATATGGCCGCCATGTTCAGCTACAGTGTGAAGTTTTGCTAACGTTTATAGATTACAGTAAGCCCTACAATGTCCTAAATCACATCACCGAACCAACGAAAAACTGGATATGGTTCGAGGAAGACTTGTTACCTACGTTAGCGTTGATGCTCCAGTGCAAAACCGAGGAAACAAATGTCCAATACCGAACATGTAATTAGCTGATTAACTACAAGTGGTCTAAGGGGGAAATTGTGTATTTTTGAATTTCTGCCAGTTGTGTTTTCCTTAAACAACAAAAAAGGAAACAACGTGTAAAACCCACTGGCATGGGAGTAGTCATGTGCTGATAATCAAGCAGTTCTGTAATATACGGTGATACTCAACATGAGTTCATTCTTGAATTGAAGAATTGGTCCGATGTGGTTTTACGTGAGAGATTATGATATTTAGAACATGTATTTTTTTATGCGATGCCATCACAATTATTGTAAACCATGATAATAATTTAGGCGACTAGATCTTATATCAGCACACACCTACATTTCTGCCATTGTGCTTGTCAACCATCCCTTTAACATTATATATATATATATATATATATATATATATATATATATATATATATATATATATATATATACCTACGTTTGCTGTCAGTTTAGCGGATTATGTGTGCGAAAGAGTTTACGCTTTTATTCGCATGTCGCATATGGATAACGTGAAAGCTCAGACTAGAGACGGTCACAGAGGATCAGAAGGGTGTGCAGATCCTATACTGATCAGTAAGTTGGTTTACAAAAGTTCTGAGCATCACTCAGCATCTCCGGAGCCAGAGGAGGACGTGGAGGCTGAGGAGCGGCGCCTCCGGCCGTTGGACTTGCAGAGCATGCTGGGATGGAAGCCATCGTGGCGGCGCGCATGCTTGGTCAGGTGGTCGCTTCGCATGAAGCACTTGGTGCAGAGGGGACAGGCGAAGCGCTTCTCACCCGTGTGTGTACGGAAGTGGCGCGTCAGCTCATCTGATCGGGAGAAACGCTTGATGCAGCCTGGCCATGTGCACTGGAATGGTCTCTCACCTACAGAGAGAGAGAGAGAGAGAGAGAGAGAGAGAGAGGGGGTTCAGTACACTGTGTTCAGAACACAGATGTCTGGGGAGTTCTTTTTTTCTAGCCATAGTGACTCACACTTCAGTATCTGTTTTGTACAGATACATTTGTTCTGACATAAGCATAGTGGATCACGGTTATAGTTTAATTTCAGGAAGAAATTTAAAGAACAACGCATTGGTGTCCTCCAGCAGATGGTTTTGTGTCTTTACTTAGAGGGACCTAATTATAAAATGAACGGATTAAGATATGTAACTGGACCACTGCTGTGCTTTTACAATATTGGTAACAAACTAACTAACTAACTCTCATAATAGATAGATGGACAGATAGACTAAAGTCCCTCATCTGCTGTTCAGGCAAAGGACATAAATATAATGACTGTTTAATCTCTGGTTTATGAGCACCCTATAACCCATAAAGCACAGATTGATATTGGAAGTCACGTGCACTGGGTGGGTACAGCAGGTCATAAAGAATGTGTGTGTGTGTGTGTGTGTGTGTGTCAAAGAGGGTGACGTCACTTTTTCAGATTACCATAATGCACCATAATGGTAATGTTATATAAAAAAAATAAATAAAAATAAAATAAAATAAATAAAAAAAATAATAATAATAATAATAAAAATAATAATGATAATAATAATAATAATAATAATAATAATAATAATAATAATAATTATTATTATTATTATTATTATTAATCTTCTCCATTCAATTCCACACTCTCAGATCAGGATTTGTTTTGTCTCTATTTATAAAGATACTGTGACGCAACCCTGGATTACTTCATTCCTCTGTGCTGCCAGAACACTGTTGTTGTGCTCTCAGAGTAACATTTTGTCCCGTCACAGCCCCACCGCACGCTCTGGCTGCGGTCACGCCCCCCCGCCGCATGCAGCCACGCCCCCTTCCTCATGGTTCCGCCTTTCAGCCTGCAGTTACGCCCCTTCCTCCTGCCGTCACGCCTCTTTTCCCTGCCACTACACGCGATGCCTTTAGAGAAAACCATGAGTTCCAAAACGTCAAAGAAGCAATCCAAGTAATAATAATAATAATAATAATAATAATAATAATAATAAGACATGTCCACAAACAAATATAACCTTTCCTTTGGTCATTCTGCGACTTTACACATGTTAAAGATTTACATAAAGTCTCGGAAGTTTATTTTTGTCCTAGAATGTGTCCACTGTATGTGGATTTTATGTTTAAACACCCTTTCAGATGTTTTTTCCTACACTCAGCAGAGTGCATCTCCACGCTTTCAGCACGTGGCACGTGCGCCCTGTGCGGGGTTGCCAGATTGCACAAGTTTCCCCTTCATTTTTAATGAGCTCTGGTATCTAGATCATATTGATTACATGTCAGGCTTATATACAGACTGAAATATAAATATGCCTTATATATTTGGGGTGTTGTAGTGGTATCTATTGCAATCTTTTGCGTTGTCTACTAGGATGTTGGGGAAATTGTGGTCTGGCAACCCAAAAAAAAAAAAGAAAAAAAAAGAAAAAAATCACTCCAGGAGTCTTTAACGTTATGCTGAATGTTGAAGCATGGACGTACCGGTGTGTACACGGCAGTGCGCTTTCAGGTGCGATGACTTGCCGTAGATCTTGCCACATCCCGCGTAGGGGCAGCGGTGCTTCTTGTCGGCGCCTTGCCGGCTGCGCACGCGCCGCTCGCTCCCAGGCGCTCGGCACTTGTCCCTCACGCCGGACTGCCCGTTTGCGGCGCTCTCTACAGCGCTCTTAGGACACACTCCGCCGCACCGGTTCAAATCCAGCAGGATCATCGCTACCATCAGGAGCGTGCGGCTCTCCTGGCTCTCCATCTCCATCGCCTCCGCCTCCACATCCACATCCGCTCCGTCCGCGGGGGACAGCGCGCGCGTCGCGGCGACATCCACATCCGTCATGATCGTCTGGAGCTTTTCTTTACAAGACCCTTCCGAGATGTTACAAGGTGTCCTGAACCAACAACACAGTGTTGCTTTTCTTCTTCGCAGCTCTTGTGCAACTCGTTTATCAGAAGTCAGCTCCAGGAAACGTGGTGTCCACCCTCACACCCTTCCACCCGTGATTATCCGTCTAATCTACAAGTCTTTCCGTCTACGTCGAAAACAGCCAGAGGGCTTTGGACAACTGTTGCACAATTTCCAACCGGACAAAATCCCCAAGTCGTGCCGTTGCCTTGCTAGTTCTCTTCATAACTGCGTCAAAACTTGGGCGCGCGCGCCTCCACCACCTCCACCACCGCCTCCTCCTCCTCCTCCGCCGCCGCCGCAGTGTTTTCACTCTTCTCTTTCTCAAAAGAAACAATTTCGCGGAATCCCTGGGCGTCATCGCTACACCGCGCTCTGATTGGTCACTTCCCGAACGCTGTCTCACGCGCTACCAGGAATCCCCCATGCAAACGGCGGAAATATGGCGCGCGCTGGCCAATCGCGTCCTCTCCAGGCGGGGCGCGTGGCCTTGGACTAGCGCGCACCCGGAAACCAGAACCATTAGATGCTGTGTCCTAAACCGCACTCAAGCGTGCTTCAGTAGCATGCTAAAGCAACGACAGCAACGTATGGCCTGTGTGCTAGGCTTTACCCAGTGTTGAGGGCAGTAGTGTGGGTTTGGGGAGGCTGCCTGAGGGGTAACGACCTCACTGAACTGCCCCAGACACTGAATCCGCCTCGTGCATGTATTCAGTCTTATCTAATGGCCTAATTATGACGCAGTATTGCACATAAGGTGATATTATTACCATAACAGCCACTATCTCCAGTAACTGATGCTACACCCTAAAAAGAAAGCTACAAACAAAGATATGATACACCATATATATATGTATATGTATATATAAGGCATGTACATCCATTTCTGGTGTTGCATTTCTTACTCGCACGTGCACTTTAGTAGGTAGAGAATAGTAGGTCGGTCGGTAGCATGCATCTATGAGAGGAAACACCGAGAGGAATGAGTGTAACCTGACCCTTTTCACAGTAATCCTCCCGGACACTGTTCTTGGAAAGTGAAAATATTTACATCCAAGAAATGAGACAGGACATATGCAAACAACAGACAAGGCACACACTGGCATTAGATTTGTTTTTCTTTTATTCTTGGCAGTCAGTGTTTAAAAAAAATAATAAATCAGATCAGTGTTGTTTACATAGCCTGCATGATAAACTTGTTTACTTTGTTAATCTGTTATTTGAGTTTCAACTCCACCAGATTCTTAGCACTTTACTAACTTGTTATTGCCTGACTAATCATAATCGATTAATCGCTTCATCTGCATAATAAAGCAGCCTAAGGACTACCTATACATGGCGGTCTGTACACACACACACACACACACACACACACACACACACACACACACTATTATAAACATGTTTTTCTTTGTTAACATACTAACTTTTACTTTACTAACTTGTTCTTGCCTAACTAATCATAATCGATTAATCAATTAATCGCCATTACATTAATAAAGCAGCCCAAGGATCACCTGTACGTGGCGGTCTGTACACACACACACACACACACACACTATTATAAACATGTTTTTCTTTGTTAACATACTAACTTTGACTTTACTAACTTGTTGTTGCCTAACTAATCATTATCGATTAATCGATTAATCGCCATTAAATTAATAAAGAAGCCTAAGGACCACCTATACGTGGTGGTCTATACACACACACACACACACACACACTATTATAAACATGTTTTTCTTTGTTAACGTACTAACTTTTACTTCACTAACTTGTTCTTGCCTAACTAATCATAATCAATTAATCGATTAATCGCCATTAAATTAATAAAGCAGCTTAAGGACCACCTATACGCTGTGGTCTCTACACACACACACACACACACACACACACACTATTATAAACATGTTTTTCTTTGTTAAAATACTAACTTTTACTTCACTAACTTGTTCTTGCCTAACTAATCATAATCGATTCATCGATTCATCTGCATAATAAAGCAGCCTAAGGACCACCTATACGTGGCAGACTGTGTATATACACACACGCACACACACACACACACTTTCTGTCTTGTTTTCACCACCACACCTCTGTCGTTCTTACATGAAGGCAGCACAAAAACAGCAGTAGACCACAATCGCAGCCACTGACATCTGATCTTTTATTTAGTAAATACTTATAGTAACTATAGTAACAACTTTGGCAGTATCCGAAAGCAGCACGCCGCCGCAATGCACAGTGCACATGCGGGTCACGCGCGTGGGCGCGTCCCCGCTGCAGCTCTGTGGAACAGAATGTTCCCTACAGAAAGCGAAGGTGAGCGCGAGCGGCGCCCAGCGGCGGAGCCGCGCTACTGCAGGGTGAATTCAGGCAATGTGGGTGGGTCACTGTGATGGTCAGTGTTTGCCTGGTCTGTGTGCATGAATCTGTCACTTCATGGATGCAAGTCATTTCACTTACCAAGAGCAGTGTTCTGGGGGTTACTGTGAAAAGAATCACCTGCTCAGGGTTTCTCCTCCTATAGACCTATGCATGCTGTTAACATAGTGAATGTGCATGGTCTCAATCTATTTTTATTAATAATAATAATAATAATAATAATAATAATAATAATAATAATGCTTTGCCTGACCAGCTGCTAAAACAAATTATTTTCCAGCTTCCTTATTACTTCACTAAACTAACCAACAAATGTTTGGGATTTCCTAATTGCTAATTTTCCTAATTGCTTTAAAATATTGCAAAATTTTCCTTAAAAATAATAATAATAATAATTTGTCTAAGATATAGCATTATTAGTAGGCTCAGTTTGGCCCGTGTTTTGCTAGCTTTGAGCAGAACTTCAGTTATTTTAGACCTTTTTTTTTAAAATTTGTTTTCTTTCTACTGTGAATGTTGTGGTGCTTTTTACTTTTCGGACACCAAATGTCACTAAATGTATTTTAGATTCAATTTTGATTTGAATTAAATTGGATTAAATGCAGATTTTGTTGTCAGATAAAGTGTATTGCGTTACTTGATAAAGTGGAGCACGATGAAATACACTATTTTCGTGAATCTAAAACCTCTGTGGCAACAAAGCATGAATAAAATACAATCTAGCAAGAAGTCGGACATTTAATTCTTCAGATGAAACTTTCTCCCTTTTTTTTTTTCATGCATTACATTCTTCTATCATTAGCCCAAGCATGTTTTCTTTCTGTCCTTTTGATATAAATTCCACTTTCTCTTACTTCTCTTTAAACATGGAGTCAAATTTGTAACTGTGAGAGAATTTAATATTTGTATTATCTAATTTTTTGCTACAATTAGGCTATATTTAAGTGTACCATTTTTACACCCTTCTCCAGAGTGACTTATATTTCATCTCATTTATACAACCGAGCAGTTAAAGGGTTAAGGGCCTTGCTCAAGGGCCCAGCAGGCGGCCTGGCAGTGCTGGGATTTGACCTCATGACCTTCCAATCAGTAGTAAGTCTTAACCACTGAGCCACCACTGCCCATTTTAGCATAATGTATATTGCATGTTGCTGTTGTAAAGGCCATAGAACCTCAAACTTAAATAATCATTAAGGATTTATTTTAAGTATTGAAGTGTGAAATCAACATTAAAGTTGATTGAACACTACAGATTGTATGATTTTAAGCCTAATAGCTGGACCATTCATGTCAAACATTACATAAAACTGTAGAAAAAAATAGTCTATTCCTTTAAAAACAAGCAAACAAAACAAAAATAAAGTATCATTCTTTAATATAATACACCAGCAATTGAGTTGGTTTGAAAGTGATTCAATAGTGCCACCTGTAGGAAGCATTACATCACTGCAGAATCATTTATCATATATTTTAACATTTAAGTTAAATAATTAGAAGCTTAAATAATTTGAATACAACTTGGATCCATTTCAGTGAGCTTTGGAAAATTCTTTCACTTTTAGCTGGAAGGCTGTGGGTCACAGTGCGTCATCTCCATCTCTTGTCCTAACTGGAAGTCTATATATCCATCCATCCATCCATTTTCTGTACCGCTTATCCTACACAGGGTCACGGGAAGCCTGGAGCCTATCCCAGGGGACTTGGTGCACAAGGCGGGGGACACCCTGGATGGGGTGCCAACCCATCTAAGGGCACACACACACACACACACACACACACACACCCATTCACTCACTACAGACAATTTGGAGATGCCAGTCAACCTACAATGCATGTCTTTGGACTGGGAGAGGAGACCAGTGTACCCGGAGGAAACCCCCGAAGCATGGGGAGAACATGCAAACTCCACACACACAGGATGGAGGCAAGAATCAAACCCCTAACCCCAAAGATGCGAGGCAAAATGAAAGAAAAGATGCTTTCAAGATCTGTAATCACTTTGAGGCACACCCCATAATAAAGCATAATTAAGGTTTCTACATTTAGATTAAATAATTAGGCGATTTCTCTTTAACTCGGCATGGAAAATACTTGAGTAGTTGTACTTCGTTACTATAATTAAGTATTATTTTGGTGTATCTACACATTACTTGAGTATTATTGAAATTGAAATGGACTCAACAATATGCTGAAGTAAGCATGTATAAAAGGAGGCATCTCCTTTGCTTCCCTAGAAGGCATGAACTCCATCTAATTAAAAAAAAAAAAAGCATGTTGAGCTAAGTTTCACTCATTTGCTAATGTTAACTCCGTCTATTTAACTAAGTTAGCCTGTATTCATTGCTAAGGTCAGCTTAGATTAGTATAGATTTCAGTACCTAACATATATTAGCAAACAATTCAATTTCTAGCTAATGGTAAATATTGGTTACATTATTTTTTACTTCTAATTAATTCACTAGCAAACTGCATAGTCTAATAACCGTGACCTAAAGAGATTGAATGATGTTTCTAGGAAAAACAGTATAGTTGCTTTAAAATGAACATTTTCTAACAGATTTAAGTAAGTAATAAAGGTTACCTTTTATATGAAAACATGCTGATAATTAATTTCATCACTTAAAATCATGTACTTTTTAACTTTTTAATACTTTTTAATACAAAATTTTTTAAACTTTCACTTTATCATGTTTTTTGCCTGGATACTTCCACTTTTAATTGATTAAGGTTTTGACACATTACCTATAATTTCAATACACTTAAGAATAATTTTTCATTATTATTCCCACTCCTGTCTTTAACGCATTAATTTAATGTTGCGCTCTATCTTAGTTGATTATCTTAACCCTTTAGTCAGGTATTCATCTTAAAGTATATTATTTACTAATCAGGGTGCGGACCCTCCAACACACCCTAAGAGGGGTTACAATAAAGTCATCTATACTGAAGTGTGTCATATGTTACGCTAAAGAAGAACAAGAAAATTCACTGAAATATTCACTTAAATATTCATTTATTTAATAATACATGCCAAACATCCTATTCACATTGAGGAATATTACAGAATACATGTTTGTATTTGCATCCAAATACTTAGCCTACTACAGTGGGAGGACGGGACTCATCTCATCCTCACCAATTTTCTCTCATTTCCCAGAATTCATTTCACATCCTCATGGAAGAACGACATGCAGTTATTTTTTTTAGGACACTAAATTAACTATGACCCCTTCGGATAAAATTACAATATTATTGCGGAAAAGACATGTGCTTGGACTCATTAGCATACAAGTGCTCACAAATAAAAGTAAAAAAGAAGAGGAAGGGGGCTGGGAAATGTGGAATATAACTCACAAACCGGTATGCTACAGTATAGCAAAAAGATTAAGAAAATACTTTACATTAAGTTTCCTCATTGATTTGGCACGGCGCATGTCTTTCGCTCTGTTTGGCTCCTTTCTGCTAAATGCAGTGGCCTTTGAACAACCACAGCAACGTTTATGGAACACATACAGAACTTTTACATGTGATAACCAGGTGCTTAAGTGATGCTTACTTATATTTTAGGACATTAAACAACTATGTTTAGCTGAAATGTCTAGACCCAGTAAAAAGGCTTTGCTGTGCCAATCTGGCCATGCATACCACCACACCATGTGTTGGCGTGAATCACAATTAACACCGGGTTTAAGAATGGAGGACTCAGGTGTGTTATGCCCATGATACACTGCCAACATTGCCAGCAACTGCTGCCAGGAATTGTATCTCTAATATGTTCATTAGGAAAAGTCCAAAATGGCATTGTAAGCTTTGTGTAGTAGATGATTTTCTATATTTGACTCATCATAAAAAAAAATGTCATGTTTTCCAACCTTCCTGGACTGAAAACTTTTGATATCTTCAACCTGGTAATGAGAATGTAGCCTAAAAATGCTTCATATCTTCAACCTGGTTTCCTATTGATTATGCAAGGTATATGATAGTTGATGTAGCATAGCCCATTTTTTTGCCACACATGCTGTCTTGGATACATTTCAGCCGAGTTCTTTTAAAAGTTGAGTGCTGCCAGCAGTTGTTGCTTCAGGATGTTGTGACTGCATCATGTACTCTAGAGTTAGAAAACAGTGGAGTGGCAAGGTGCTTTGGGAACAGATTAAAGTAAAATGGACTTTGCCTTTGGTGGATCCAGCCCAACAGTACTTCTAATGCTTGTGGATAGGGCTGTGGTAAAAGTATATATATATATATACATATATATATATATATATATATATATATATATATATATATATATATATATGTATACAGTGGATATAAAAAGTCTACACACCCCTGTTAAAATGCCAGGTTTCTGGTGATGTAAAAAAATGAGACCAAGATAAATCATTTCAGAACTTTTTTCACCTTTAATGTGACCTATAACCTGTACAACTCATCTGAAAAACAAACTGAAATCTTTTAGGTTGGGCGAGTAAAAATAAAAAAAACAAAATAATGTGGTTGCATAAGTGTGCACACCCTCTTATAACTGGGGATGTGGCTGTGTTCAGAATTAAGCAATCACATTCAAACTCATGTTAAATAGGAGTCAGTACACACCTGCCATCATTTAAAGTGCCTCTGATTAACCCCAAATAAAGTTCAGCTGTTCTAGTAGGCTTTTC
>CM040477.1:3020936-3046632 GCA_022758105.1 Pangasianodon gigas
CCTTACAGCAAAAGCCATGGTCCACAGAGAGCTTCCACAGCATCAGAGGGATCTGATTATTAAAAGGTATCAGGCAGGAGAAGGGTACAAAAGAATTTCCAAGGCATTAGATATACCATGGAACACAGTGAAGACCATCATCTTCAAGTGGAGAAAATGTGGCGCAACAGCGACATTACCAAGAACTGGACGTCCCTCCAAAATTGATGAAAAGACGAGAAGAAAACTGGTCAGGGAGGCTGCCAAGAGGCCTACAGCAACTTTAAAGGAGCTGCAGGAATTTCTGGCAAGTACTGGCTGTGTAGTACATGTGACAACAATCTCCCGTATTCTTCATATGTCTGGGCTATGGGGTAGGGTGGCAAGACGGAAGCCTTTTCTTACAAAGAAAAACATCCAAGCTGGGCTAAATTTTGCAAAAACACATTTGAAGTCTCCCAAAAGCATGTGAGAAAATGTGTTATGGTCTGACGAAACCAAGGTTGAACTTTTTGGTCATAATTCCAAAAGGTATGTTTGGCGCAAAAAGAACACTGCACATCACCAGAAGAACACCATACCCACAGTGAAGCATGGTGGTGGCAGCATCATGTTTTGCGGCTGTTTTTCTTCAGCTGGAACTGGGGCCTTAGTCAAGCTGGAGGAAATTTTGAACAGTTCCAAATACCAGTCAGTATTGGCACAAAACCTTCAGGCTTTTGCTAGAAAGCTGAAGATGAAGAAGAACTTCATCTTTCAGCACGACAACGACCCAAAGCATACATCCAAAACAACAAAAGAATGGCTTCACCAGAAGAAGATTAAAGTTTTGGAATGGCCCAGCCAGAGCCCAGACCTGAATCCGATTGAAAATCTGTGGGGTGATCTGAAGAGGGCCGTGCACAGGAGATGCCCTCGCAATCTGACAGATTTGGAGCGTTTTTGCAATGAAGAGTGGGCGAATATTGCCAAGTCAAGATGTGCCATGCTGACAGACTCGTACCCAAAAAGACTGAGTGCTGTAATAAAATCAAAAGGTGCTTCAACAAAGTATTAGTTTAAGGGTGTGCACACTTATGCAACCACATTATTTTGGTTGGTTTTTTTTACTCGCCCAACCTAAAAGATTTCAGTTTGTTTTTCAATTGAGTTGTACAGGTTATAGGTGTATCACATTAAAGGTGGAAAAATTTCTGAAATGATTTATCTTGGTCTCATTTTTTTACATCACAGAAGCCTGGCATTTTAACAGGGGTGTGTAGACTTTTTATATCCACTGTATATATATACATGTTTTCACATTTCTTTTAAAGCTCTAGTACTGTAATTTCTGCCTTGTCTTTGTTTGGTATGTAAAGGTTGTAATGCAGGGATGCCACATAATGTGATGTGATGTGATGTGATGCATGATTTGTAAGTCAATAATATGAGTGTTTATATGATTTTATGAAAACCACAGTGATCTGAATATGCAAAAAAAGTTTGCATTTTGTATTTTCAGACTGCAGTAATTATTTCCTTTGCACTTTTTCCTTTACGCAGTAGAGAGTGTATGTTAGAATCTCTTGGTGCTATTGCATATGAATAAAGCAAAAGAACAAGGCTGATGGTAGAGCTGGAGGTGACACTGATGACCTTATTATCCTTTCAATATCTTTATTTCAGCTGACTGATAAATCTCATAACAGATTCTTTTTTTTGTATTGCTTCGAAATTTTAATTCTCACACTACTGTCTCTCTAGTTGGTACTGTTCTGGGGGTGTTAATGTTTCTTTTTAAACCATGAAATAATAATATGTTCATTGTAAATTAAACTGATTCATTACATTCATTTCCTTTAAAGGAAAACACATTAATCATTCAGATCCAGTTAATTAAAACCCATTTCAATTACTCAAAACCATTATGAGTAATCACACAATTAATTAATCATTATGTAGAATAATTCATGAAAGTATGTATATACATGTAGTAATACACTGTAATTACCCTAATACTTGTACAGTATAATGATTTGGAATATATGATTAAAATCTCTCAGCTGGCCTGAAATACAGTGCTCATAGGCGTGCATACCTGAAATCAACACGTTCTAAAGTGCATAAGAACCACTCCCTGTCCCCTACTGCCCTGGCCTCTTGCATAGCAAGTCTACTTCAATAATCTTGGTGGGGAAAGAAACAACATCAACCAACTGATCAGGCCCTTTTTGTGATTACATTTGTGATCCTGCTTGTGATTACTTGATTCTCTAATGACTGAAACTCCAGCTGATCTCATGAGCTCACTTTCAAAATCACAATTGAGAAAATCACAACTTATTAGTCACATGATTATTACTTTCTTGTCTGAATAATTCGAGATGTAAAATAGTGCTGAGTGAAGGCCAACCCTATTTTAATATAATGACCACATGAACCATGTGTTATTAGACTGTGTTTGATTGGACCTAGACATGTGACATTGGACTAACTAGTGTCCACACATGTGACCAAGAGAGACTGTGAACAACATTGAATGAAGTAGGGGTAGATCCTTCAAGAACTACAAATGCACATCGGGAAAGCACTGGTTGCACTTGCACCATATGGGTATACAAGGGCAGATGTGTCAAAGGTTGAATAAAATGTACATTTTCATGATAAAAGCTTTTTTTTAATCTACAATAGACATCTGAGAAAATATATGTGCAATTTTTTTTTGTATAATAAGCATGTCTATGCATGTGTGTCCAAGAAAAAAAATGAAGCTAATTATATACAATAAATGTTGAATGTCTTCTCACAACTGTCTGTCTCTTAAAAATATTTCCCTTTGTGTTTTTATTTGATTTGGATTTAAAGTCATGACTCCTACATTGGCAACATGTCTAGAACATGGATAGTCAAACAAATGGATTAAGATTAAGACAAATGGTTTGGGGTGATTAAAGTAGAGAGAGGGGAACTCAATATGGCTTGCTAACCTACTTATTAATGGGAATACCCTCTGTCTATATATTTCAAGTCTGCTCATTGGATACATATTCCCCTATTCTATTTCCACCTGAACTCACAGAAAAGAAGGAACATTAGGCATTACCAGTTCAAAAGAGCTGAAAACTATTTTTGCCAAATGGCAATGTTGTAATCCAGATTTGTACTATGGTGCTAAAGGTGTCATAGTGTGCTAGTTTGCTATCCAGGACAGATCATTACAATGTAGAGCACATAATTCACCCAGACAGTGCTAACTGCTTAATGGACAGGCCTTTGGACATCAAATAAGTTTTAAGCTTCCTTTTCCATCCTAGGCATACTACAGTAGATCCATGATGTTGTCTGCCCGTTCTGCTTAATCTCCTCCACCATCACGTGTAGTTGTGCCTGCCATCAAAGCTTTGGAAGGCTGACGGCTTGGCCAGTCGCCTCAAGGATAGTGTGTCTGTCTTGCTGTCAGGCCTCATACCAGACTTGCTCCTCTGGAATGGATTCCTGGCACGTCCCTTGTCCATGCGTTCACTGATGGAGAAGCTCTTTCGGGCATAGACATTGGAATGGGAGTCCTCTGATGAGGAGCAGCTATTGGCTCGTTCCAGTCTGGAGGCTGGAGAACAGAAGGGGCCCAGGGCTAAGCCCAGGGCCAAATCAACCCCCATAACACCACCTCCACTGGAACAGGGCTTGCTGGTCTCACCTGAGCCCTCGGTGGGCTCCTCAGGGTCAGACTCAGCATGGCTCAGCTCAGCATCACGCTCCGGGTGTGAGGCACACACTTCCTGGGGCTTCTCAAAGGTGAATGAGCCCCCAGGTGAATCTGAGCGCTCGGGCACTGAGTATGACGTCGAGACACAGCGTGTGTCAATGCAGTCTGTGATGCTGGTGTACTCAGCTGCCTTTACTTGCATGCCCATGCCACCATAGTAGTTGCGTGGCATGAACATCAGGCTGTGGGACTTCACCATTGGTGCCTCATCCAGGAACAAGGGTCCAGCCGCTGATAAAAAGCGGCTGCTCTTGGAGCGCTCAAGGATGCCTGCTGAGGGTGGAGGGGATGGCTCTGTGTCCCACGGGGGCAGGGCATCTGGCGGTAGGTGGGTGGTGCACAGTGACAGGTCGGCGGCAGCACTGTCCTCAAATAAGACAGTGCCATCTGGCTGTCTTTCACTAACCCCTGCCCTACCACGGTAGTCCCGTTCCCCAGACAGCACTGCCTCCATGATTTCGGAATGGAGGGATGAGTCTCGAGCAAGAGTCTGAGCCATTCGAATTGGCTCCAGGAAGCTCTCTTGGGGCTGTGCCTCCTCCGTTGTGGACACATATATATCAATGCAAGAGGAGGGTCGGTGCTGTTGCTGTACAGACAATGTATTCAGAGGGGCAGGTTTGCACTCTTTCGGGGCAGCTCCTGACGCAACTGACTGTGAGCTGTTGGCACGGTGTAAGCTCAAAGAGCGCTCCTTGAAGAAACCCTCAACTCGGTCAGTCCCACATCTGTCTCGAGATGAATGGCCTATGTAGAAGGAGTGGCTCCTTACCCTTGGTGCCAGTGCAGTGGGTGAGGTCGGAGAAATGGACTCCTCCCCACCCTGTTCCATAGACTCTTGCAACCGGTAGGCGTTGCCCTCCTGGCTGTTGAAACTGCTCTGACGGAGGATATAGTTAGTGTCAGTGCAGTCTGACGACGTCCTCGAGCGTGCCTTGTTCACCTCAGTCCGCTCCACACCTGTAACCCGCTCCAGAGCCGCGGTCATGCGGCCAATCAGTTCCTCCATCTGTGCCAGCCGAATGTCCACTGTCTGCAGTGAGGCCTTCATGAAGTGCTCCCGCTCATTTACCTCCTCCAGCCTCATTGCCATGTTTTCCACCCTGATGAGAACAAGAATTTAGAGTTTAAAGAAGCCTGAAACTCAGTTTAAAAAAAGGTTTGAAGAAAATTGAAATGTATTTGAAAACATCCATATCAACACAGTAGGAACCCAAGCCACAACTGCCCCATGATTATTAATTATTTTTCAAAAGTCTTGGGTCTGAATATGGTTCATCTGAATTTTGTGTAAGTTCTGTGAACCTTTCAGATGTTACTCGGATCCTCTCATCATTGGACGAGTTGAACCGATCATCCTTTTCTCGGAAGTATTCTTCGATGCACTGCTCTTCAAAATCATGGACTTTTTTCAGCTCGTCTTCTGTGATGAAGAGCTCTGGTAGTATGAATGAAAGAGTTTAGTTTATTTTGAGCGGTTCATATTTACATGCAGTATGTCCAGTTTGCGAATTATATATTGACTTTCGGGGGGTCAGCTTTTGTCAGTTTGCCCAGATTAACTAGTTCGTGTAATGCAGATGTGTGCTTCAGTGAACCACTGTGCTGTATCCTTAAAACAGCACATGAACACAACTGTTTAAATGCTATAATTCATACAATGCTGTTCAGCTTTATGTGGTGAATAGTGCAATGAATGCCTTAAAAAATAGTATGTACTTTCTGAACTACTCCTCAACTTACTTGTCTTTTCTTGCCAGTAAAAACTGCGTTATGTCTGTTCCCTTTCTGTTACTAATCGTACTAATACTAATACTAATATTACTTACTAATACTAAGGTCATTGCATAAAGTTTCAATTTATTACCAACCTAAACTATACATGGATAAAACAGACATTTGTGAATTGTGATTAAACGGTCACGTCTTACACAATGGTATTGGTATCGAACAATTTAGAAAAGAAGAACAAATAGAATATGTGCAAAACCCCCACAGTTTTTGTATGATACACAATCTCAGTATATCAAAATTATATTGAAGTGATTGCTAACCATTTCATCGCTGAGTGGATGATCATGAGAGCATGCTCACGTATAGCTTGCTGTTACTAATGTACTAATGTACGTAACTTCCACATGCGAACATAGACGCCAGTTAAAATACATGCTGTGAGTAATGTATATGGTCTAATTTATATTCTTGTGGTCGGAAATTATTTGTTCAAACTCAGAGTCATATGCTATTTTAATTAACAGTATTTTATCAGCTTTCTTCATTCACATTCAAGACTTAAAGTGACCTCAATAGAATAGGTAAACTTCATCTTAATCAATTCACCATAAACATTTCATTTTTCATTGTCATTATGGATGTAAGGAAAGGTTAAGACACTGGTCACTTACTTAATCCAAAGTCTCGTTCATCATCATCATGCTTCCTCCAGCGACAGCACAGATGCTTGAGGACCATGGTCATATGACTGAAGATTATGAGGGGAGGAGGAAGAACAGGGCGCTCATGAAATGTCATAATCAGCTGATAGCGCTGAAATTTCCACACCTGGTTGGAGATGGACTTCACCTCGAAGAACGTATTGCTGAGAAGACAACACACAACCATCTTAGTAGTCAACATTTCAATAGTAAGCCCAACCACAGAAATGAGATTTACACTCAGATTGAGTACAGTCATTGTTTATAATATCCAAATCCAACTGGCTCTCATGGAAAATTTGTGAGAATACTGTGAGAGATTTTATTGGATTATATATATAAACAAATTTACAGTATAAGAATAACTAAGACCCCACCCCTCACTCTAATTTTAAGCCTTTCATATGAACTGCCTCAAGGGATTTCTTACATAATTGCAATTATGGAACAATATTGTCCAAAGTTCCTCATTAACAAGAAAAATATGCAACAATGAAGCTTAATATTTCTTCTATGTAATTAATAGATTCTATTTGTGAACTCCGTTTTTGAATGCCATGATACATACTGGGTTTTACTTCAAGTTTATTAGGACTACGTAGAACTACCTTGTTCTCTTACACTCACATCTTTAAACAGAAGTCAACTGTCATAGCAACATATGGGCACATTCATATAATAGTCATGAGATAGGTCATAATAGGCCATACTTGAAGACAGCAATGAGGAGATTGACCAGAAGAATGTTGGCAACCAGCAAGTAGCAGGCCATGATGGCAGGCACAATCCACGCGCCGGTCTTACACGGGGGCAGGGGCACAATAGCACCGTCCTCTGTGGTGATGTTCTGCCCACATGGTGCTATGGAGAGATTGCATTAGTTGTCATCAAAAAGATCTTTATGTGTTCATGAGACTGATAGAACTAATGAAAAGCGAAATGAAAAACCAACAGAAACCACATCCGTAAGTCCTTATTGCTCTACTCTTGACTAGCACGCAACCAAAAAAATGATGAGGAGCAATAAGGAGTGAGAAGCCAAATGGCAAGCCTATATGCACTGAGATGTGGATCTAAAGTACCTTTCAAAGCATATTCATTCATGTTCAATTGCATTCCCCAATATATTTAAACATGTCCTCAATGTTTAAAATATATTGATATGTAAGAGTGTAGCAATCTCATACAAGATGATTGTGCAGAATGTATCAAAAATACATTGTTCGTTTTTTCCAGAAGGGATGGTTCAGTTGCTGTGGATTTCGACAAGAAGACAGTCATCACTCTTGGAGCTGTTTGTGTTTGTGGATATCCTTTGTTTGCTGTGGTCAATCACACGTGGAAGCCCAAAGATAGAGAACTGAAGTAACACCAATTTGTATTCAGACCATTTTTTTTTTAATCTGTCAAAAAAACTCTGACAACTGAACCACATGAAAAAACATTTGGTGATGACAATAGGTGGCAAATGTATGGAGGATTCTGAGGAAAGAGAACCTAAAATAATTTTATCAATTTTTACATATTATACACACAATGTATTTGCCTACCAAACTTTTCACAAGAGTAGTATTTCAAAAAAATGTTCAAGGAAAACTATTTATAGGTCTAAAGTTCCGTACATATATATTTGCAGCCTATACACAGACAGTAAAAATTAGTATCTATGATTATTTCCAATCCAGTGCTTGCTGTATTGGTGGATGTTTAGCCATCTTAAAATGTGTGTTAGAATGAATAGCAGTAGCATTGCATATGCCTGTGTGGTTGGTGTACCATGCAATGCCACAGAAGTTAGCATGGATGGGCAATGGAGCACGCATTCAGCATGATCAAGTTTCCATGACAGAGATTAGAAATAAAAAGCTGACCTTTCATCTCAACCCATGTTCCACAATGACCTATTTGCATGATTCATGCCTTAAACACTCCCACGGCCAAATTGTATAGGTTATCGGCTTGCTACAAGCTAGCTAACTGTCTGTAATGTAGTAGTTGGCTATGTAGTTTTTACATTACAATTTTATACTTATGAAGTTTTTTTTATTGTTCCTGTTTGCCATTTATAGCCTCAAATGCAGTTTTTTGCTGTTTAGAAAAGGAAATTGCATCACATATTAAGACCTCCTGGCTACATTTGGCTCCTGAAGTCTACACTGACTGGCTCCATATTTAAAAAACTTCATGGTCCTTAAAATACCAACAAGATTCTTTTATGGGGAAATGCTGAAGAGAAAATAAAAAAAAATGTTAAAAACTATATTGGGACATAAGTACAATGAAATAAATTTATACTATTAGACCAGTATTAACTAGAACCTCTGGCATGGAAACACTTGAGTGTCAATTTGAGTGTCATACATGTCTTGGCTACTAAAGGAAATATGGTGAGGTAGATGGCATGGTAGTGAAACTGGAATGGCACTGGCAAAGGAACTCTTGTTAAATAGTTGAATTATTCATATTTAAATATATATATATTTGGATTTGCCTATATGGGATGGACCACTGTTACGCCCAGTTCCTTGAGATCGAACGTAATTTTCGACCGGCCAGAGTTTTTCATTCAGCCTGTTCTGTAGCTTCCTACTATTCACATCTGCAACAAAAAATGACAGTGTTATTTCAGCTCTCTTGTCTTTGGGCTATCCACCTATGAGCACACACACATACACGCAAACACACACACAAACACACACACACAAACTCCCAAATGATATAATGTATACACACAAGCATACTATATAGTGCCTTGCATAAGCCCCCACTGAACCTTTCCACATTTTGTAGTGTTACAACCTGGAACTGAATAGCCGAAATGGAATTAATTGGGTGGATATGTAATGAATCTATACAAAATAGCCCATAACATGTGGGGGTGGAGGATCAAAACAGTTTGCAAAATTATTTACAAATAAAGCATAGATTTTGCATAAGTATTCACACAATATGCTGAGAAATCCCAAAATTAGTTCTGGTGCAACCAGTTGCCATTAGAAGTAACATAATTAGTAGTGTGCTATTAAAGTGTTATGTGATCTCAGTATAAAAACAACGGTTCCTGGCCCCAGAGTTTGTTAGAAAACATACCTAAACAAAGGACATAGAACAAGTTTGGGACAAAGTTCTGTAAAACTATCAATTAGGGTTTAATCAATCCCACAGAGCTGTATTAAATCTAATATTAAAAAATAGAAAGAATATGGCCCAACCATGACTTTGTCTAGAGAAGTCCGTCCACAAAAAGTCAGTGACTGGGTACAGAGGCCATCGGAAAAAATGAAGGAGCTGGAGAGATCCACAGCACAAAAGGGAGACGTTGTTCACGGGATAACCATAGCCCACTTCACATGGTGGTGGTAGCATCATGTTGTGGAGATGCCTTTCATCAGCAGGAACTGGGAAATTGGTCAGGGTTGAGGGAAAGACTAATGGAGTCAAATACAGAGCAATCCTTTAAGAAAATGTGTTCTAGCTTGCAAGAGACAAGAGAACCTGAATGTGTTAGAATGGCCCAGTCAAAGCCCAGACCTCAATCTGATTAGTATACAAAAATTGATCACCAATGGACTTCATTCAATCTCACAGACCTTTTTTAAGAAGAATGGGCAAAAATATCAGTATCCAGACATGCAGAGTTGATAGAGACATATCCTGGAAAACTAGCTGTAATTGCAGCCAAAGGTGGTTCTATCAAATATTGACCCATGGGGTGAATACTTATGTAACCAGTACATGTGTGCTTTTTGGTTTAATTAATGTTTGTGTCACAATTTAAAAAATGCTGCACCTTCACATGTTAGGCATATTGTGTAAATCAAATGGTTAATCCCAATTCAGTCTATTTCAGCTCCAGGATGTAACACTACAAAATGTAGAAAAGCTCAAGAGGTGACCTTAAATGATCACTGACTTTTGGTGGACAGCCTCCTCTCTCCTCCTCATAGTCCTTCCATTTTTTTAAATAATGGATTTAACGGTACTCCATGGGAAGCGTGGGATTTTTAATCCCAAACCCAGATTGCTACATTTCCCGAACTTTGTCTTGGACTTGTTTTGATAGCTCCTTGTTCTTCATGAGGCTGTTATGTTCTCTAACTTTGGGGCCTTCCTGGTGTATTTACAGATCATGTGACACCTGCACACTGGTAGACTGAATTATGTGACCTAAGATGGCGACTAGGGTTTAGGGATTTCTTAGCAATAGTAATTTTGTAAACTATATTGACCCCACCCTTTATTATTATGTACTATTTTAGATAGATTCTTAACATACACCATATAGCCAAACTATGTGGACACCTGACCATTATATCAATATCAGATTTTTGAATGTCCTATTCCAAAACCATGAGCATTAATGTACATAACATCCTCCACTCTTCTGAAAAGCCTTTCCACTAGATTTTGGAATGGTTGTGCCCATTCAGCCACAAGAGCATTAATGAGGTTGGGACTGATGTTTGGCAAGAAGGCCTGGCACGTCATTGGTGTTTGGCCAATTCAACCCATATGTGTTCAGTGGGGTTGAGTTCAGGGCTCTGTGCAGGCTGCTTGTGTTCCTTCACACCAAGCTTGGCAAATAATGTCTCCATGGATTTCGCTTTGTGCACAGGGACAGGTTTGGGGAAATTCCCCCAAATTTAGTTCCAGTGAAAGGAAATACAATACGTACAAATACATATAAAGGCATTCTAGGCAATTGTGTACTTCCAACTTTGTAGCAACAGTTTGGGAAAGGCCCAAATATGGTTGTGATGGTGAGGTGACCAATTACTTTTGGCCATATAGTGTATAATCCCAATTAAATCCATTTTTGTTCTAGCTTGTAACACTGCAAACTGTGGAAGAGTTCAGGGGTGGGGGGATGAATTGTTACGCAAGGCATCGTATATCTGACCTAACATGTTCTATAAGTAGAAGGTGCCCTTCTTTACCTTTACCACAGTACCATCTTTGCCACTTTCATGATAATGATCTCTGATCTCGCAAAACAACTTATGTAAGAGTGGCACTGTTATCCTTTGAGAGAAGTGCCAACTAGTCACAGCTGTGTGACAAATATATTGTGGTCAGCCATGCTTTAAAGAGGGTTAAACTGTGCTTTAAAGAGTTAAAAGTATTAACAGAGCTTTTTTTCAAAGCATCAGCACATACTTATGCTCTAAATGATAAACTAGACCTTAAAGCACCATCTGGAAAGACTGCAGGTGGTGGACCAATTTATAGCACTACAGCTGCACATATTACATGCTTGAATATGTTGACTTTGTGTAGTCTGTTACCATTGCTCTGCATTAGCAAACATTAGGACCATGTTATGACACTTAATAGCTGGGGTTTCAAGTTCAAGTATTTTATCCTTTTAAATTTCCTTTAATGTTCAAGTCTACAGTTCTAAAGGTCTCCATGTCTAAGGAACGTCCATTTGATTTGTTAATAGTTTCTAAAGGCCTCTTCATATCCTGAATAAAATACACCTGATTGTTCTGTCATTCTATAGTATATGAGCATTAGGCAATACTGACATGTACTGTATATGCCTATGGCAAGCATAAAACAGCAAACTTCCTCTCCCCAGGCTGACTGCCGTACAGTTTTCACCAATATTATTGTGAGGTTTTGAAGACTAAATTTGGTCGAATTGTTAGCTGCTATCTTGATTGTGTTTGCGTAGTAGGTGAAAATTAGAGCCAGAGTCTCTGCAGTAGATACAGTCTATACAGTAGATACAGTGCGTCTGCCTCTTGCCCACCGATATTGGTCATGGGTACTCCCTTTCTTCATTCCGGGAGTGTGCACAGTGACAGGCATATGACAGCTCAAGTACAACAACGTAAGACAAAGCATCGAACAGTGGTAAGTACAGTGTTACTAATTAATATGTAAAAAATGTTGCTCCTTTGTAGGCACATAACGTGCGCAAGTAAATTGATATTATCGTTGTCAGGAAAGGATTTTAGAGATTGCTAGCTAGCTGATATTAGCTAATACGTCATCTTAAAGTAATCTAAGTCTAAGTAGCTAATGTAATGTACCAACTGAAAATATGCTAGTAAACAGCATTCAAAGTTAATACTCAGTGCAAATATTTTTTGAGGAAAAAATGATTTTCCTCCATGATTTTCATCTTGCTCTGAAGGTGGTGAAGTACTGAATTTCTTCTGATGTTTAAGGTTTTACACAAAAAGGTGCAGTATAATTTCTTCTGCTCAAAAATATATCAAGACATGCCTCAGAATTAACTTTAGTTATGGTTAGCAAGCATAGCAACTGACTTTACCTAACATTGATGTTAGCAAGCTCGCTAACCAAGGTACCTACATGAACATGATGTTCACATAATTTATTTCAATATGACATGACTTGGGCATTTTTAATATCCAAACTGAATTAAGATTATGGTTATATTATATCTAGCATGCTAATTTTTCTTCTTCCCTTCAAGGTGTTTCAGTTTGCTAATGTTATCTAGCAGCTAGCTAGCTAGGTAGCTAGTAAGCGTCAAAATGAGCCACATGCTGGGAAAAAAATGCAAAGAGCTCCCTGCTGAGGGTCTGTTTACAACTGAACAAGACATGGCTTTGCTAAAGTTGTCAACACTGTAAGTCTTTGCTACAAAGTTTGAAAGATGGCAGATGAAGTTCACTGGGCTGTAGTCTTAGTAAGAGCTTCTGGGGTGTGCTGGAAAGTGCGTGCACATTCATGAGGCTTGACTGTCATTTCTAACTGTTTATCAGCCCACCCTAAAACTGTCAATCACCTCATCAACAACCTGCTTTTAAATATCATCAAATAACTCCTATAATATGCATTTATCATAAGGAAAAATATCCTTAAGGTCAATTGAAATTGTAAAAAAAAAAGGACAGAATAAAAAAAAAAGTTTGGCTTGTTTTACAATCACTTACATGGGAATGGATGGGGTTAAAAATTGTACTACATCCATCCACTTGAGGGCTTTAGAGACATTTTGGCTTCACTTTTGAACCCCTGTTCTGACGTCCACTCATATAAACAGTCTTTGGGTGCAAAAGGGTATACTGGTCTGTCAGGTTGGCTTTTGTGTTAACTTTTCTAAGCAATAACAAATGCAGGTTTACAATATGTGCACCACAACACCACACCTTTTTTAAATGTGTATGCTGCACTAATAAGTTTTGCTTGTCTGGAAATAGTTTGACATACAACTGAGGGCTTGTCAAAATGGTACTCCGCACCCCGAACCCTGGTGGACAGCTGCCTATGCCAAGGACCAGCCCTGGCTTGGAGGAACTAATTGTTAGATCCTGCTTTATGAATCACATAGACATTCATTTATTTTGAATCTACCTTTAACTCCATCTTCACCTTAATTCAACATCGGGTCATGGTACCTGACTTAATTCAATTCTAGTATTGGAGGCCTGCTGCCCTGCAGTGTTTCACTTTTTCCCTACTACAGTCACAAGTGATTCAACACCAGAGTTAATTATCAGTCCCTACATAGGTTACATCAGGTGTGTTGGGGGCAGGGTAAATTTGAAAAGGTGCAGGAGTTGATAGGAGCTGATAACTCTAAAAAGGTTTTTTTTAATATATGAAAGCCAAAATGACTGTAGCTTCAAAAACAGGCTCCCAAAGCTGTTGACTTCTCTAAATCGTCATTAAAATACGCTAAAAAGATGTCTTACGGTCAATTTGGTCCGCAAAGACTTCACCATAGATCATCCAGTAGGGCATGAAGAAGATGTTGCGAGCCAGCATCCATGATGGATCCTCATTAGGGTTCAGGATGGCTTGACGAGCCACACCGAAACTCATTAGCACCACCAACATGATGATCACAAAATACATCATATCAATCATCTGCAGAGAAAGACAGAGAAACCGTTAAAGCAACAGTCTTCAGGTCATTCCATCATTATATTGGCAAATTAATAAGTCTAAATTTCTCACCATCTTGCCAATCATCATTACGTAGGGTCCGAGGTATTTGTTTACCCCAAAGATGTCAAGCAGGCGGATGTACCAGTAGATGATGTTGACGCAGTAGATGACCCGACCATAGCTCATGAGTGGCGGCTCCTGGAGACGGAGCACCATGCCAATGGAGAAGATAAGGATAGCCATGAGGTCCGTGATGTTCCAGTACTCCTGCAGCCATACTTTAACTTTCTGCAGCAGTTTACCAGGCTCTGACATCAAGATCTGAGAATGAGGTGTGTGTTAGAGAGAAAAGACATTACTGAATCAACATTATCCAATTTAGAAGCAGCCTTTATTTGTCACCTATACATTATAGCACAGTGAAATTCTTTTCTTCGCATATCCCAGCTTGTTAGGAAGCTGGGGTCAGAGCGCAGGGTCAGCCATGATACAGCGCCCCTGGAGCAGAGAGGGTTAAGGGCCTTGCTCAAAGGCCCAACAGTGGCAGCTTGGTAGTGCTGGGGCTTGAACCCCTGACCTCCTGATCAGTAACCCAGAGACTTAATCCCAGAGCCTTAAACCCACTGAGCCACCACTTCCCAATTTTAAGACTTTGGGGACTTTAGGACTTTACGGCCCTGGCATTGCACGCTTGCTTTGCTGACTCACTCTAATTTGATCGTAGATATGGAGATCAATCATGTAATAACAGAAACATGTATACAAAGATTTCATATTCAGTACAGTAATCACAAATATGAATATTCTACTTGGATAAAAAGGATAATCTAGGTAATGTAGGCTCAGATAAAACCGATCAGGCACAAAGCTTCAGATTGTAATTTGTAATATATCTAAACCAACTGCACATAATTTACATATTTCAGAAAAGGGACTTGTAAGATGTAGCTAGAGTGCACATGAGCTTCATGGCCAATATGGGGCAGTATTAGCCTTCTCATCACAGAGAGAGCGAGACTGATTTCATTCCTGGAAAGAAAAAATGTGCACTCCAAAAAAAAAAAAAAAAAAAAAAAAAAAAAAAAAAAAAAAAAAAAAAAAAAAAAAAAAAAAAAAAAAAAAAAAAAAAAAAAAAAAAAAAAAAAAAAAAAAAAAAAAAAAAAAAAAAAAAAAAAAAAAAAAAAAAAGAAGGATCTAAAACAGGACTGTGTCGAGAAATCAGCTGAGGAGTTTCACAATTCTCAGTACGCTGCTTGAGACTACAATTTCTGTCAAATACTGTAAGAACAGTTGAATCATTAAAAATATGGGAAGAGCTGTAATTCATATACAGTATAAATATGGCCTCTTAAAACAAAGTTCCTTCATGATCCACAGGGATAGCAAAGAAAAAAGGTAAGGAAAACATGTACTACGTTGGTAGTCCTCACAGCAGTGTTAAGCACAATACTGTAGGAAGTGTAAGACTGACATTCAGTAGCTCAGCTTGTCTGATCTCTCCCAGTGAGCTTCTACTGAGCCCTGTCCTATTTAAAACCCCAGCTGGGATTTTAACACTTGTTTGAGCGTTTGAAGTTGCCGCAGACATGGACCCCTTTCCCACCTCCTCCCCTCCCCCCGAAGTGTAATGTAGTGCCACTATCTGTGTGTGCTCCAAATATTCATATCTGTATTCGGATTTAAGACAAAGTGGGAGTGGCCTAAAGCAGAAGGGTTTTTCTTTCTTTCTTTCTTTTTTTCTTTCTAAACAATTAAAATCTGGCTCACACGTTTATTATTTTCAGAACATTCATCCATGTAAATGCATAATTCACATTTTCACTGTATAGTCTGTCCTGCAGGTTTCATATCTGAACACTCGCTCATGCCCATATGAAAGGAAAAAAACTCCCACTTGCTTAACTTTTTAGTTGCTATAAACTCCTCTAGACTCAACAAGAATCTTTCTGGCAAGCTTTCTATAAAAAAAAAAAAACTTACTTTAAAATGTGGATAGTTAGGAGTTAAGGCCTTTGCACACCAAAAAGTATGCACTTTATTTAATTAATAAATGAATATATGAATAAATAAATAAATATTTATTAATTAAAAAAACAGAATGCACAAATGTGTTCTGTCATCTATAAGGGGAAAAAAACAACTTCAGACTTTTTTCACTGTAAAGTAAAAATTTTGTCACACATAATTGACACTAGCAAGCTGTACTAGCAGGCAAGTTTGTATTTGGTTTAATCACTTTAATACCTTTTAAATTAATTTAGTTTTGTTTTGAGTTTGTACAGCTAAAAGGCTTATTTAAACTGAAAGATGAGATAACATTTAAATTATAGGGTTTCTTGATTTTTTATGAACATTTTTACGAAGGTTGGTCACAGATCGACAAATGCAGCTTTTGTCACGACAGTTTCACACTGAGGCATGTGTGATAAGGCATACAGTTTGTGCCATCTCTAAAAGTAAGAATGATATACTTACAGAGCTGAAAAATCTATGTAAGAACCTGGAGAATTGGCAGTATTGTTTGTACATTTGCATTTATTTATTGCATAAGGTATAAGTTGCTAGTTTTGAGCTCAATTCCAAAAAATGTCTTTGGTACTGAGGTGTAAGGAAGTGTGCAGATATACATAGATATACACTATACATATGGCCAAAAGTTTGTAGACACCTGACCATCACACCCATATGTGCTTTTTGCACATATGGCCATATGGCCATGTTTGGGCTAGGCCTTTTAGTTCCAGTGAAATTTTCATGTTATTTTCCTTCACTGAAACTAAGGGGCAATGCCCCTGTGCAGAAAAGCGAGGTCCAAAAGACATGGTTTTCCAAAGTTGGTGTAGAAGAACTCTAGTGGCATGCAGAGAGCCCTGACCTCAACCCCATGAAATCACCACAGCCATGCTCCAAAATCTAGTGGAAAGCCTTCCCATAAGAGTTGAGGTTATTATAACAGCAAAGAGGGACTAAATCTGGAATGGGATGTTCAACAATGTTCAAGTGTGACGGTCAGGTGCCCACATACTTTTAGCCATGTAGTGTATAACCGAAAAGCAAAACTAAGTCCATTGAATCTCATCCAGTCTTTGACCTCACCTCCCTCATCTTCTCAATGCCATTGGTGAAAATGTAGGCGATCACGATCCACTCCTGAGGAGAAGGCCAGAGGTCCATTTTTACCAGCACAATGTAGTTGAAGAGCATTAGGTAGCCCACATAGGCCATCTGGGCAAAAAAAAAAAAAGAGAAAGAAAAGTCACAGAAACACAGGTCACAGAAAGAGATGTAAAGAAACCTTGGCTTTTTCATACAGTGAACAGTGTTCCTCCTGCAACGAACTCAACACAGCAATTGTGGTAACTAACTGTGCTTACAGCAGGTAATTACACTACACAGTATTTACGTGGAGAAAAAATCTACTGTACTCATTTCACTTTGATTACAAATGATGGCATCGAACAATATACAATGCTCTGAAGAGCTGCCGGTTATTAGTTACTATATTATACTTTGTAGGTGTATAGTTACTGCCTGCAAGCCTTCTGCCTCCATCAACCCCCTTTACCACATCCATGGATGGAAAGGGACCACCTTGGAAGTAATGCTGACCAGATATTATTTGGGTGGTGGATCTCAGCACAGCAGTGACACTGACTTAGTACATACATACGAAACTGGACATTTTCCCCCCATTCTGATGTTTGAAGTGAACATGAACTGAAGCACTGTATTGACCTGTATCTGCGTGATTTTTTTGCACTGTGCTGTTGCCGCATGATTGGCTGATCGGATAACTGCATGAAAGTGCAGGTGAGAATCTCATTTAGGTGGCAGAGACTTTTGGTGGCACAGTCATTTTGGTGGCACGTTGTTCAGGTCTCTAGAAACGTATGACTAACTAACTCAAAGCTGGCCAACAGCAAAGCACTTCTCCTGCTATGTTTCACACTGCGGCTAAGTTATTTACACTTTTTCTTTCTTCTCTCTTTCACTCTCTGCACTCCCTCTTTACCGATGCATGCAGGCCTTCTCCAGTCACGATGCCGATTAATTTGATGCTTTGTTCGGAACACAGCATGAGATCACCCACATCAGCCTTCGGGGTGTTTTTCACACTGAGAAAAACACACTGCATAAGGAGAAGAAGTAGATTTTCAGAGAGCTGGTAATGCAGATGATTAAAAATAGGCACAATAAATTTCTTTGAAAAAAAAAAAAAAAACTCCAGCTGAGTCTTCTGTTTGTACAAAAACGAGCACAACTTTTCCAGTCAAGTTTCCATAATCTCTGCAAAATTCAGAGACTGATGTTGTGGTGTCAGACGTTTCAGACACTAGTGGGTTTGACAGGTTTCAATGTAGAAGTGGGTGTAAAGGAGAAAGCCAGCTTCTAGCTTATCATCTGGCAAGAATATGTTCCATCAGGGAGTTTGACAAACATCACAAATCTAAATCTATCCAAAACTAAGCTCACTTATGGATTACAATACATTAGTTTACAGTGGCGTATACATACAATACTACAGCAAGACTGTATCTACTTATATATACAAATCTGGACAGTTTTGAAAAAGACCAGGTGATTTTTTTTTTCTCTAATCTTCAGCTGTCCGGTTTCGATGAGCCTGTGCCCATGATAGCCTCATATTCCTGTTCTTGGCTGACAGAAGTGGAACCCAATGTGGTCTTCTACTGTTGTAGCCCATGCACCTCAAGGTTTGATGTTTTGTGCATGCTGAGATGCTTTTCAGCTCACCATGGTTGTAAGGAGTGGTTATTTGATAGTGGTTACTAAATCCTTCCTGGCAGCTTGAACCAATCTGGCCATTTTCCTCTGACCTCTCTTATAAACAAGGCATTTCCACCCACAGACCTGTCGCTCACTCAGTGTTTTTTTTCCTGCATAATTCTGTGTGAACTCTAGAGACTGCCGTGTGTGAAAATCCCAGGAGATCAGCAATTTCTGAAATACTCAAACCAGCCCATCTGGCACTGACAGCCATGCCATGCCACAGTTAAAGTCACAGAGATCACACTTTTTCCCCATTCTGATGGTTGATGTGAACATTATCTAAAGCTACTAACCTGTATCTGCATGATTTTATGCATTCTGCTGCTGCCACATGATTGGCTATTTGGATAACTGCATAAATGAGCAGGTGTTCCTCTTAAAGTGGATGGTGAGTGTAGATTTTTACTCTATTTTAGCTCTAAATAAAAAGACTTAAAACTAGCCAAAATAGTCAGGCACAGAAAAAGGTAGAGGCTGTTCTAATAATAATAATAATAATAATAATAATATGTTTAATTTATATAATGCCTTTCCACAGCTCAAGGATGCTTTGCACTAGTGATACAATAATACATATACAATGAACAGTCATGGACAAACACATAGAAATGAAAAACACAGTTCAAATAGTACAGCCGTTGAGGGCGAATACATAGCAACACATTAAGACAAATAACACTGAGAAAACAAATAAGTTTTAAGTTGTGATTTAAACTCAGAGACAGAAGTGATGCAGTGAAGAGTCAGAGAGAGTGAGATCTTGGGTACTACTACGCTGAATGACCTGCCACTCATAGTAGAGATGCGTGATCTAGGGACAGAGAGGAGTCCGGACCCAGAAGACCTAAGAAGACCGTGAAGTGATTTAAATGTAAGCGGGATTATTTTATATCATATTAAACCGGCAACCAGTGAAGATCAAAGAGGATTGGAGTAATAGGAGCTGAGCACTTGGCATGTGTAAAAATTCTAGTAGCAGAGTTTTGAATATATTGTAACCTAGCAATAGCGTTAGCAGGGAGGCCTCATTGTCTGCCTCAAGCTGGACTGTCAGCCTCAGGCAGGAGCAGGACATAGGAGGCCGCGTAGTCAGCCTCTGGCAAGAGCAGGATATGGGGGGGCCATGCCATCAGCCTCTGGCTGGAGCTTTCCTGTGAAGGTCGCCCTGTTGGCCTCTGGAGTGAGCTTGGCAGGAGAGGCAACCTCGTCAGCCTCTGGAGGGAGCTCTGCAGGGGAGGCCACAACGATGGCCTCTGGCTGGAGCTTTGCCTTCGCTCCCCACGCAAATCAATGATCCTTGGGCACCCATGACCCTTTCATCGGTTCACCGGTTGTCCTTCCTTGGCCCACTTTTGGTAGATACTAACCACGGCATAACAGGAACGCCCCACAAGACCTGCCGTTTTGGAGATGCTCTGACCCAGTCGTCTAGCCATCACAATTTGGCCCTTGTCAAAGTTGCTCAGATCCTTACGCTTGCCCATTTTTCCTGCTTCCAACACATCAGCTCCGAGAACTGACTGTTCACTTGCTGCCTAATATATCCCACCCCTTGACAGGTGCCATTGTAATGAGATAATCAATGTTATTCACTTCGTCTGTCAGTGGTTTTAATGTTATGGCTGATTGGTGTATATTGTAATGAGGCACCACCATATCTTATCTAATTTGAATTTTGTGTATCATTACACCCCTAATACAAAGAATGCTGAACAGATCAAACATATTGGGCCAAAAAGCATGTGACAATGAGGAGTAAGTTCACTCATTCAGACCTGTGTTCTGTCCTGCCTGTAATCTGAACTCCTGAAGGACACAGCATGTGCTTTTAGCTATTCTGTTAAAGCTTGCATTATGGAAGCTTTAACAGGAATATGGAAATATAAATGGAAATACATGGAAATATAAATAACAATGCAATTATGTTTTCAACTAAAATGAAAGAGAACTACAAATGGACAGAATAAAGGATGTGAATTGTAACATACTTGCAAACAATTTGTTACTTGAAGGTAAATACAGTAACAGAAGCACATCAAACACTGATATTTTTAAATACATGGCTGTAAGTACTGTTTTGCATTTTGGTGACAGATCATCTCAGAGAGGTTACTGCTCCCCTCTTTGTTCTCAAAACAGTAACACTGTAAAAAATATTCCACTTTTTAAAAAAAATACAATTACCATGACAACCCCTCATTTAAAAAGTAACTGCATCTATATTGTTAGTAGCAAAAAACTCAGTAGACTCAGTAGTATATCTCAGTTGGCAAGTTATCTTGCTTTAATGCCTCCTACCCAACAAGTATGGTGGATCAGCACAGATCGTTGTGGTGTGAAGTCCCATTCCCAAGCTTTATTTAATCACTGGCTTTATGTGATCAGGTCACTGAATATGTATTGTCTTAGAAGCAAAGATACCCAGTCACAACCCAGTGTTGTGACTCTAGGGAACCCCGGCCTGCAAGAGTTTACAATGAAAATGTCAGCTTTGTAAAACTGTAGAAATGTATCTCTCACCGTATGGAACCAGAACTTGACAATGGGGGCGTTGTAAAACTCGTAGATCTTGCGGCCCACTGGAATTAGGCGATGGCGGTTTTGGGCCTCCTCCACTTCCTTTTTCCGAGACACTTCTG
Source organism: Pangasianodon gigas (assembly GCA_022758105.1). Lineage (NCBI taxonomy): Eukaryota > Metazoa > Chordata > Actinopteri > Siluriformes > Pangasiidae > Pangasianodon > Pangasianodon gigas. The sequence continues at coordinate 3,042,395 of CM040477.1, forward strand.
AGCTCACATTCCCCAGCATAGCCTGAAACATGAGAAATGAAACAGCAAGGCGAGAAAGAGGACACATTTTATATAAAGCGAGTAAGAAAGAAAAGTTCTTATCACTCAGAATTGTGTGAGACAGTTACAGAAAAAAACTGCCAATCAATTCTGAGCACTCAGGCAGGTGGCACATGTGGCAGCTTGATGATACTGCTGTAAAATGGTAGAAAAAATGGAAGAGAGAGAGTAGAACTTGAATTTGAAAAAATTAATGCAATTTCCATGTGCCAGAGAAACACATTGTTAAGCCACGAGTGGGGACTTACAGGGATGGAGAACATGGCACACTCTTTGATGTGTCTCAATTGTATTGCAACCCTTTAACTGTTTCATTATTGTACCCATCATTTAAGCCGTTTATTGAATTTAGCATTCTACAGCCCTCCCAGGCTCTCGATGATTTCTTATATCCAAAGACTGCCGGAAAAAAAAAAAAAAACCTGACTAATACATTTAAATCATCCAGGCATTTCAACTTGAAATGAAATTTTTCAGTGGCATCAGTAGGAAATTCTTTCAGAGGTGTTTAATTTGCAATACAATTGTTGCCATAACCTTATAAATCTGTGATAGATTCATAGTAGCAAGTGGAAATATGAACTGCAGAGCAGAGTTTAACAATCTCAAAGTGATACAAACATACAACAGGGCAAAAAAGTCCTTTGAGTAACATCTAGCTGCAGCCACAGCTACCAAGCCCTGTGTTGGTAAAAGTCACAATTTGAGTAAAGTATCTAACCAGCTAAAGTATTGTTTGAAGTAGCTAACTTTAATGTTACATGAAGGTTTTTTCACTTATTATCTGCCATTTCATAGGTGGTGTGCTACAATTAACATTTTTGTGCATGTTAGCATGGTAATTTGAGTAACATGATTCCGTACTTTAATGATAAAGGAGCAATTTCCTTTTGTCCAAGCAGAGGTTTCTTCCACCTAACCGGGGGCTTCATGTGGCCAGCTGGAGCTAGATACTACTGAGTCAAAAGACTTTGTCATATACTGTGTCTGCACTTCATTTCTTATGGGTCATTTGGGATGACTTGTTCCTTGAATGCAATCGTGACAAGAAACAGATCAGATGAAAGCTATTTGTGTGAATGAAGAGAAAAGGAAGAGTGCTTATTATATAGAAGCTTGCACAAAAGGGTTTTTGGGTATGAAGGCACCAAACAGAATGCAGTAAAGAGCTCATTCACATAGCATGTGCAGAAATGACAGGACTGTGTTATTGAGAAAGGAACAGGCAGCGATCTGTCACAGTACCGTACTTCAGACGAGACCGTCGCTAAAAGGAAGAGACAAAGAGAAGACGAAGCCAGACACACCAAGAGACAAGAAGATAGACAAACAGACACACAGAGACACGCTACAACTCCACGACCACACATCTTTGCTAGGACAACGAGGAAAAGGGGAGAAGCAGTGGGGAAAGAAAGAGTTGGGACATACAGTATTCTTTAAGGGAAGGAGCCATGGACTGGAAAAATAGCAAAGAATTGAAGGCCAAATTGTGGGGGCAGGACTTCTTCAGCAGCATCATGTTGGGTGTGTGTGTGCTGGACTACAGGCTAAAGAACGGAGCTAAGGTGGGTGCTCTCACCACGGAGTTGTACTGCGCCTCACAGTATGCTCTTACGGTGAACTCCATGTCTTCCTCTTCCTTGTCCTTGGCTGGCTTGTCAGCCTCATCCGAATCCTTCTCCTGCAGGTAGGCCTCCTGCTCCTGAGGCATGTACGACATCTCATCCTTGTTCTTAAACTCCAGACTCAGGATGGAGGGAGGCAGCAGTAGGCCCAGGATTACCTGAAGAAGTGAAAGCACACACCCATATGCATTAAACCATCTGTGCATCCTGACCAACCCCTTTAGTCTGGTATTCTAAAGTAGTACCAAAATTCCTCAACTCTCCAGACAAAACTATATAGGTATAGCCAGAGATCAAGTAAGCTTACAAACTGTTTTGGCAAGTTAATAAGCTCAGACATAAACACTGCACATTTTATGGCACTCGCCTCTGTAGCAGCTTTGCTGTGCAATGAGTAAACAGATAAAAGTAGATCTCAGACTCACAAAAAAGCCCTAATCCTTGTGCCTCAGCATCTGACAAATGTATGTTTAAAAGATTCGAATCATGCCATGTTTGTTTTCTGCTTGGCTGACACTGCAAGATGACTAGACAGTGTTCTCTTTTCTTGAGAATGAAACGAACAGTTTATCAATGCCAATGAAATGCCAAGATAACAGAAAAGATTGTGGTGAGTACAAATGCGTTATCAATAGAAGAGAAAAGAAACGCTTGGAGATTAAAAAAGGTTTCATCTTGCACCATATAAGGGTTATTCGGTTTGGCCCTGAGGTGAAACCCCTAATAGTTCTATGCATAACCCTACAAGAATAGGTCTGCCTTTCACAAAAGGTGAAACTTTTAAGGAAGCAAGACTATTAATTTTTAAAGAACCTTTGAGAGATGCTTGTTTCTAGTACTGTACAGCTGATCCAAGGTCCAAACATTACTAACATGAAAATCCTAGCAGGCAGAGAGAAAAAACAGTATAAAAAACCCTAGCACAGGGTGGCACAGTAGTGCAGTGGTTAGCATTGCTGCCTCACAGCTCAAGGGTCCTGAGTTCAGGCCTAAGTTTGGGTTACTGGCTGTGTGGAATTGCTGGGTGGATTTCCTCTAAGTCCTCTGGTTTCCTCCCACTGTCCAAAAACATGGAGGTAGGTTGATTGGCTACTCGGAATTGCCCCTAGCTGTGAATATGTGTGTTTGCATGGTGCCCTGTAATGGACTGGCATCCCATCTGGGGTGAACCTAGCTTGTGCCCAGCGTTGCCAGGATTTGGCACTGAGACCCTGACCAGGATAAAGCAGTTAGTGAAGGTGAATACATGAATGAAAAACCCTAGCATATATTTGGTGAGACAGCTTCATGCTAACAGCATAAAAGATAAACAACGCTTTCTATGCCGCACTTATTGACCAGAGACCATAGCCCTGTCCTCTTGTGTTCTACTGGTTCACAAAATAAATGTTCTCAAATTCACAGGTCAAAGTTTAGATAAATTTAGCACAAAGAGAAAGTAACCGCTATCAGTAGGAAATTGTCTGACAGCTGCTTTAACTGAAAAAGCAGAAAAGTATAGTTTTCAGGTGTCTCGCATATCGCCATAGCAAGGGGTCAAAAATTTTAACTGCTACAGCTAAATGTAGATATTTGCACCTCTGTTAATGCAAGTTGATTTCCTAATAGTTACCGTAATGATAAAAACATTCCCAAAAAAACACAACCCTGATATAATTTGTTAAATAAACTTTAGTCTAAAAGATACTTGTAACATGAATATGATTGCTTTTTAACAGTATTATTTAAAAACTTAAAGTGGAGGAGAAGAAAAACTACAAAAAAGGTTTCTAGTCTGTTTAAGCAGGTTTTGCATTTTATAAATTTGTAAAAAACCACACAGCTTTCAAGACCTACAATGATAAAAGTCAGCCATTACATCATTTTTATTGTAATGACCTCTTAATACTTCTCTGAACATTTTATAAAGACTTAAACTGGAACCTTGAGGCCAGAGTTTTTGCGCATGCGAAGCCGCCCCATCCACATGTCAGTGAGCAACATTTGGCTGCAAGTGTGAGCGATGAAGTCGCGATGCTTGGCGGCTACAGCCAGCTGCAAGCAGGTGGCATTGCTCCAGTTCTTCAGCTCATAGGTAAGCAGCTTCATGGCCATCTGCTCATCCTGCTTGTAGGACTGGTCCAGGAGCTCCACTGCCAGCTGGCCAAACTCCCTGAGAGAGAGTGACATTATAGAAGAAAGGTGGATGAGAGACAAGGTGACAGACAAATGCATGTCTGCACACACACACATCCAAACACCAAGACCAAGGTGTAAATTAAATGAGAAAAGGATTAGAAATGGACATGTTCCAGGGTTAGACACAGTCAGACAAGCTACAGGACAAACAGAAAGTGATATACACATAGGTATATTTACATGCAGAAATATGGTCTTTAAATAGTCCATGCATACGTTGGCAGAGTGTTACACTGGGAACGTGTGGACATAGAAAAGGAGGGCACAATTTAGTGGCAAATATAATATCTGTCAAACAGGATATCTGAAAAATATCAGGAAATTTTGAAAAAAAAAAAAAAAAATATATATATATATATATATATATATACA
>CM040477.1:3046732-3091377 GCA_022758105.1 Pangasianodon gigas
GACCCGAAAATAAGCCCACTGTTACAGAGAGATCAGGTTAATGCTTGGTGTTATCAAGAAGGTATTTGGGGAGAGAAAGTTTGCGATGAGGTTGGTGTTATGAATGGACAATATGGGTGTTACTAAGTAATAAATTTTTGCTAAAGATGGGGACCCAAAGAATAAATCATGGTGAGGAAAGGGTTGCAAAGAAATCCAAGAAGTAAAGCTATGTTACTGACACATAAAGTTGACCACCATCTGAAAAGGGGACAAAGAACCAACAGGCCAAATGGTTTACTCATGCAAATCCACTCTGGCACCTGGAGTTATGGTTGAGCTCCTGAGAGATGTCGTCCACCATGTCATTCTCCGAGGCTTCGTGAGCCATGGCCTTGCACAGCTTGCATGCCACCAACGCCTTGGCCATGGCTTCCTCGCCATGCTGCCAGAAGAACAGTGCCATCTTCTGCCTCTTCATCAGCACTGCCCACACCATTAGCTCATGGAAGGGGAAAGGGAAGTGGTTGATTTCAGGGTCATCCAGATCAATGTCCACCTCCTCCTCTCTTTTCCTCGTTGTCTTCTGCCGCCCTCGTCGGATTGGCATGTCATCCTGTCTCAGCAAGGAATTTTAGACAGTGTATTATATGTATTGTATTTAATATCTTGGAAATCAAAGGTGACACTAGAATACAAATCATGTTTGGACTAATTAGTGGCAGTTAAGTGAAGAAATTTTGCTGAGCAGTAGCCAAAATCAATTAAATAGTGAAACAGAACTGGGATGAAAATATCATTTAGCCTGTCCACAAATACAACATAACATCTGCATCTGCAACATCTGTACTTACACATATCTAAAACTAAGTATACAATAATGTTATACCTGAATAGACATTAGAAAAACATATACAGTAATTACATAAATAATTAAGGACTGTTTTGTATATATTGGGTTGCGTTCTTAGAGTTCATAGTCAATTTCATGATGTTGATTTAGTATCTTGTTGCTACATGGCAACACTTGGTATAAAAAAATACAATATAATAGAATGTGCTGGATCAAGTACTATTTAGTTCCCAAATAATGAGGGTGGGAGCCATATTGATACTTATTGTCATTGTTAGCCATATTAAACCAAATTTGCAGTGATTAATGTGATAATCCAGAAAATCATCTTAACCAGGTGTGTAACCCATCTCTGAATACATGTAACTTTCCCTGTGTAAATACTGGTGTAACCTTTGGACTTAAGTTGCAAACTCTGAATACAGCCCACTGTTTTTAAAGAAATTATGACAAAAATGTTCTCATTATTTGGGTTGGTCTTTTAGAAATATCAGGTCTTACAGCCTGGCCAACATCAGAGGTGGCTCTATAAAAACACACACTCACACACTCACCTCCATTCCAAGCAGCTTCAGGGCCTTTGGCTGTAAATAATGGCAACAAAAAGTGACATTTAGGAACAGCATGAAATGCTTTCTGCACACTTAAATATTACAACCCTGACATGTACATAAGCACATACTTTGCATTACTCTCTCTTAGAGACACTAGGGTAGTCCTGAGGACTGGTGTGTGGGTGTGTGAGGGCTGAAGTGCGGTGTATCTGTTAAGCAGGTGATTTATTCATAATGATCAGATGAGCTGGAAATCTGGAGCAGCTCTCCCGCTCCACTGCTCATCCTTCCCATCTATTTTAGGCTTTACCTTCTGTACAGCCTGAGTATATGTTTATGCTGGATTGGCACTGGTAGGACAAAGTGTTCTCATTCTGATCCTAATTCTTCTTATCTGATCCCAGTGCAGAGTACATTCACACACGCCTTGCTGTACAAACAGATAAAAGATCCCCATACCACTGTGGCTATGGATCAATGAGGTGTTTTATCTTCTCCATGCGAATCTCATCTTCTTTAATCCCAGTGGTTCAGAGTTTTTGAAATAGATCTATAGCCCCTTGCATTTGTTGACATCTCTTATATACTTTCTTGCTTTGGTCCGTACAAATAAACATGAGATAACATACACCTACTGCCTTGGGAGAGACATGTCATTTTTGCAAATCTCTCTTTTTTTTTTTTATACCTGACTACTTAGATCTGTTGCTGTGTAACAGAGTAAATAATTCACTCTATCCTCTGTCACTCTATCACCAATCAATATTAGCTCAATATCTCAGTCTGTTCATTTTCTGGAGCAACTGGAAAAAATGTTTTAGTATGTAATATACTGGTACGGGGATGTGCTGTTTACCTTGTAGAATCTGAAAACTGTCAACTTTGAAGCAAGTTTTTATGGTTACTTGGCTACAATGGGTATACTCTCAAGTTTGGAAGGAATTTCAAAAACTAAGTACTGTATAGGTTTGGGACAGTTTCAAAGGGTAATTTGGGAACAGTCCTCTGGTTTTCTCCCTCCTCCCCCAAAACATGCCTTTATGTGTGAATGATTGTGTGAATGAGTGTGTGAACGTGTGTATATGTTTGTGTGCGTGGATGTTCCAGGGTGTACTCTGGGATAGGCTCTGGATACACCATGGTCCTGATCAGGATAAACGGTTATTGAAGATGAATGAATGAATTACTTTCAGACTAAACCATAAACATTAAAGCTTAGATGGAATGTTTATGGAAACCAGCTACTTTGGCTCGACCTTACCTCATGTAATTTGTACTATCCTTGTAAAAAAAAAAAATTTTTTTAAACATTTCCGACCATTTTCTCCCCATTTTATTCACCTGTCAATTTCCACTCACCAGCCAGCTCTCCCCTATCATACAACAGCTACCAGCTGGGGAGGGTAAAGGCTAACACTTGCTTCCTCTGAGACACATGAAGCCAGCCAACTGCATCTTTTTGAACTGCTGTCCATGCTGTTTCATAGTGCAGCATAACATAGTCAGAGGAAAGTTCCACATCTGTGAGCTTACAGACGCCCATGATTGACTACTGTCACTGTGATTGACAGGAGATACTCAGAGAGCATGGCTAATGTTTTGCTTCTTGGCTCCCAGCTACAGATTGGTGTGGTATCATGAAAGGACAATTTTTTTTGTGATAACTAAGTCACCTACCCTCTTAGGCCCAAACAAGTTGTGGTAGAGGGTTCGGAATCTTTTCCGTGTGTAGTTGCATCGATAGGCTCCACCCATTAGGTATTCAATGACCAATCCAATGTCAATCAGGCTGATGCGGTAGTCAGGTGGCAGGTTGCCCTGGAGGGGAAAGACAGTAGTTACAGTGTTACTTGTGCATACTCTCGACAAAAGTTGGCTAAAAAGTAGGAAATGTCAGATAGAATTTGCACATTCACACTACTCACATACATTCTCACATACAGACATACACAGACACTGACGTAACGCTAAAAGGACTATGAAGAGAAGTGACTGGCTGATTCACCTTGAGGTAGATCCAACTGAACCCTGGATATTCTTGCTTGGAAAGAACACACAAGGTAAGTGAGACAGGATTGCACGGGTGGGATTCGGAAAGGAACACACACTAAAACATTGGTATGCCAATAATACAACAATACTCAGCTAAAATACACAAAAGACAAAAACACCCTGCTAATACACACTGAGCTACAATACAAAGACCTCGTTTAAGGACAAACCACACTGAGACACTAAAAGCACAAAGGTCTGTAGTGTCTGATAGCAGCTCACTAAAGATTTCACACTAACACAGCAATCGTAGATCACACTGCTGCATTCTTTAATTAACTATAACACATCTCGCCTCTTATTCTCATAGTTGTGAAAATGAAACATTATTCTAACAAGACCTGACAATAAAGAAAGGAAGGACTGGTAGCTGGCCTTTTTAACATTAAGACCTACGACTTTGACCTGAGTTATACTAGCAATTGGACCATCAGTTGGGCAAATATTAAAGACATCTGCATCCAATCAGTGCCAAAATGTCACTCCAGGTTTACTTCCTGATTTTCAACAGATTCCACTACCTTCTCCAGCTGTGCCCTAAACACACCTTCTGGTCATTGTTTGCACCTGTCTCTTCTATAATTAGTCTCATTATGTCTCATTAGTCAGTGTATTTAAACCATATCCAAACTTAACGTGCCCTACTAAACAGACTCTGCACTTACATACTAGTGACTAGACTACTGATAGACTTATTGGCCAAGGCTCAGGGGTTGGAGTTTGAGCAGAACAGAAAGCCTCCCCATGGTTTTTGCTCTGCTCAAACTGATCAGCTCACATTTCTATTGCCCTGGTCTGGCATGTAGGAGCAGAATTTCTGGGGGTTTGTTGGAGTTTCTGTCTCAGCATTCAATTTGTTTTGAGAATACAGTTAGAAAAACATTTGTCCAACCAACCAAATTTAATGATCTCATGACTCCCTGGGAGAGTTTGTGAGTGGTAAACTTCTACTGAAACTGTCAGGGGAATAGACACCACTTCTGCTGCAGTGGTATCAGGCCATAGTTCCTAGGCCAGTTTAAGGTGTGATGGCTTTGCAACCTGTAGTTGTGTCTGCTTTATTATGCCAGCCCATCGGCCACTCCATTGGCCTTTGGAAACCATGCTCTGCTGTCAGAATACGAGAACCCTACTCTGCTGCTGGCTTCCAAGTATCTGGATGGGCAGACATATGTGTGTCAAGGAGCCCACCTTGAATCTTCAACACCCTTTTACATGGAATAGGCTGGGATTCCTCTGTAGGCTTGGCCATACCACCAGATAGCACAGGAGTCCTGGCAATATATGTAAATGCCCCTACAATCTCCAGCTGGAATGTATAAACATTCTCATACTCATAACTTAGTCCCTGCGTTCTCAAAAGCTCTGTCTGCTCAAGGTTCTGCTTCTGCTTCAGTGCCTGTTTTGGACTCGATGTCATTATCAGCTCCTATCTAAGTGTTACTCCCAGAGCCTTTCCCTCTGTCAGTCGCAGACCAGTTTACTGCCACAGTGTCAGCCTTAGACCTAGCCCACACTACCATGAAAAATTTTGAGAACTCTAGTGTTTTCAGTACGTTTCCCAAAAGGTTTCTATCCACAATGAAACAGGGAACCAACAGAAAATAGTATGCCGGGCATGTGCATTGGGTGTCTGACCCATGACCTTTAAGTAATATGACATAAAAATGAACAAAAACAGCTTTGCTTTTATACTAGGGACATAATCGAATACGAGTACATTACTTGGAATGAACAGATAATGAGTTCTGAATGGACACAAATAGAAAGCACACTTGCAAGGTTAAGACTCGAGGTGTGCATCTAACTGAGATCCTGCAGGACACAACAAAAATGCTGTCTGAGCTATGTATATAGATATGAAGCTTGCAGGACAAACAAAGGCAGCACTGGGCAATGCATTTACAAGGTTCATTCATTCCTCCTTAGTAACTGTCTGGTTTAAATTAGTGTACTAGTTTGTTTCTATTTTAGGAAATAGAACGAATTTAATTTGTTAGAATATATTGCAGACTGGTACGACAAAAATAACTGTGTGACCAGGATTAATAAAACAGCACACATCTCTAGTTGAGACCAATGATGAACTGGAGTGATGAGCCTAGGTTGAGGAACTGTCAAAACCAGAATTCAAACACCATGCAGACAGCGCTGCCAATTCCACCTTTGGGGTCCAATATTTCTGGGGCGTAGTGGTAGGGTTTATGTTTAATTGGATTAAAAAAAAGGCTTAAATCCGAATAAAGATACAGATAATAATATTTGGAATGGTACCCCTACTGTATAATATACAAAGCAGTCATACATGGAATTATGAAGATCACATAACACTCATGTCAGCATTTTGAAAAGCTATACATTTTTCCTCATGCTCGTTATGTGTATTTATTAAACGGATAACAAAAGATGTTTGCTAATTTACTAATGGTAGTGTGGACTAGGCCTTGTGCTGCCTTTTCATGTCTTACAACAGATGACAGACTACATGTAGATTCCCACACAGATTATCACATTAGCAACCAAAGACAGTGCAAATAACCATACAATAGGTAAAAGGTGTCTGTCAGCGAGATAGTCTAGGACAAAAAAAAACTTTTTCCAGCTTGGGGAAGCCAAAAGGCAGAAATATGAAACTGACCCAACTCCCATAGCTAAAAAAACAACAACTGAAGGTCATATAGAATTGACAGAGACCGACAAGGCATCTACTTAGGCAACACTGCTGGGAAGTAAACTTGGCAAGCCAGCTACTGTGCTAAAGACACAATAAATATCTAATCTGTGCTATGTGCTATTCTACCACCTGCACACACACACACACACACACTCAGGCACACACAGGCATTCTCACAATTTCTCCTTAACACACACACATACAAGCATGCATTGAGAAGTCTTACCTTTTTTACATCTCGGACGAGATGATACAGTGTGTTGGATGGTCCATGCCTCTGTTGCACGCAAAACAAACACACATTACATTAGCAATTATTCCAAGAAAGAGGTAGAATACACCGTATCACCAATGAACCTTTCCTTACACTCTAAACAAAATTATTATTTTGTCTTCTCAGCAAAAATGTAGCACTATAGCTTTGAGCCAACTGGGTCAGTTGTCAGTGAATAAAGACATGTCAGCTCTATTTATTACCCCATCTCTGTCAGATTTGGGGAAACACCCAGCTGATATATAAGAGTATATTACCGTGTTGTAGAGCTCCTCTAGCCGGGAGAGTGTGAGGAACCGGTGCATGCTCACGCCATTCTCAATCAACAGCTTCACAAAGTCCACACGGTCCAGCACCAGGGCATCCAGCATGGCCTGCTCAAGAGAGCCCACCTGGAACACAACACACATTCTGTATCACACACTAACACACTGTCTGGATCTATATGTGTGTCGGCGTGTGTCGGACTGTATATGTGTGTATATATACCTTGCAGAGTGGTGATCTATAATCAGTGATTTATATATTATATATATATATATATATATATATATATATATATATATATATATATATATATATATATATATATATATATATATATATATATATATATATCCAATCAAATATGATTCTTAAAATAAGTTGGCCTGAATCCTGGATCAGAACTTTCATTATTTATACCTATGTACACATGACTAATTAGAAGAATAATGAGTAAACACCTGCATAATAAGTCAGGAATAAAACACTTGGGGGCATGCTGTTATAGGAAAATAATCAATTATGGTGAGGTTTGAAGTTTTTATTAACACTGCAAAATTGATTATTTTCAGATAACAGCATGTCCCGAAGTGTTTTATTCTTCTTATACTACAGCAGTTTGACAATTACAATCTTTTATTTATTAAAGAATGACACAGCATACTTTTTTTTTATCCATTTATAGTTATACGTAATGTTGTGGAAGGTCAGCGAAACAACTTAGATCCTGTTATCATTTTTGTTATAGCAGCTATAAACAGTAGTTCCCTCATGAGCCTCTCTTTTTTCTCTCTCGTGAAGATAAGACAAAAACGCAGCTTTTAGAAATGTTTTCGGAATGCTCTTAAATAATTTATATTTCCTTAAAAATAAACTTAAGAACAGACATGTACTAATAACCAGTGATCATAATACTGTGAAGTAAAAATATAGTAATATTTTATAACACAATACTGTGACAGGAAAATATAATGTGAGAATTAACATATGGAAATTTTATGTGAATATAAATTGTAAATATTGTAGAATATTTTCAGAACACCCTGTTTCAGTCCTTACGGGCCATTGCTGTCCATAGATGAATATCTGGCTACGGGCAATGTCCACACGGTTCCAGGCCAAAGCCAGGCTCAGCTGATCAGGAGCTGAAGCATTGGCACCTGGAAGAAGAAGAAGAAGAAGAAGAAGAAGAAGAAGGAAAAAAGAGAAACAGACTTTGATCACTGAAAATGCACTGAAATTGAAGCAAGTGCTGGTCAAAAATGTAGAGAGATGAGATACAATGTGAAATGGTCCAGAACGGTAATAAAAGAAACTGCATACTGAGAATTTATTTATCTTCAGGATGCTTTGAGGAGATGAGCTCTGAGGTAGCGGAGAGTGTTATTTACTTTTTAAACTTAATGATCTGTCCAATCGTGATGTTATGATGCATCCATGCTGTAATGGTTTCGCTTCATAGACTATACAGTAAGGTCCAATGAATAATTTATTTAGCTATTTATAATGTATTTTTTTTTTAGCTATTCGAAAAATCTAGGTATAATATAGAGTACATTGGAAAATCTTATTCCTCATTGTTTGCTTTGTATTTTTTAACCTGTCACCTTATATTTCATTCAAAAGGTAACATGCTCATAGCACATATTATCTTCTGTAGGTCAAGCGTTCTCGGGTGTAGTCAACAGTACTGTCTGGTTATGATACTAAATGCAGGAGCTTGTTGTGCTTGGTTCCATAAAAATCCAAAATAATCTTTAATAACAGCAATTAATCTGATGTGGATGCTGAAAAATGAAAGGAAATGTCTTTTTATCTTTGAGAGACAGTGTGGGTTAGTTAGTACAGCTAAGACATTTATAGCAACCAGTAGTCAATAAGAACAAAGCTTTTTGGACTTGCATGAATAAAGAACCTTATTTGAAAAATATTATCTGTAATTTTGAGTGGACTCAGACTCCAAAGAGTATGGCAAGATTGTAGTAAGCAGAAACTAGATTTATAGATTCATCAGCCATTCAAGGCAAACACACTATGCTTCTGTTTCAGGTCTGATGGCTTTTATAAGACTCATTGGTCCAGACATGGTTCATTAAAGGCGGCAGTGTTAGCTGTGGCACTAGAGTGTTTTGTGAAAGCCGTTCCAAAATATTGAGAACCAAAATATTGTAGTTTATAAGGGCAAGCCTGTGGTGGAATGGCGGATTTGAATGGAATACATAGTCCTTAAGAAAAATCTGATGTCTTACCCTCTTTAGAGTCTCTTAGCCACAGCTACAACACAGGCTATTTAAAACCAGGCTACTGAATACAACAATGCAGTACGAGGTGCAATCACTTCATCCCAAAGCTGTGCCATCGATCCTGAGCAGAGGAGCGTAAATCTCTTACAAAAGAGGCTTTCCTTCCAAATCTTCTAGATAAGCAGGAAATCTCCTGCATTATTCATACCACCCATCTAAAAAGCAATTTGCCCTTTGTCATTCTCTAGCTCACTTTTTCTTCTCTCTTTTCTCTGGCTCTCTTACAGCCAACCCCCTGATTCACTGCAGAAGTCCTGCGATAGTCCGTGTTACAGTTTTATCAAAGGTCTTGGCCAAATAACAATGAAACAATGAAGCAGGGCTGAAAGGCCTTTATTTAATATTCATTCCCAACGACTTGATTAGAATATTATTAACCCTCGCCTTCTGGAGCACTGGTACCTTTTGAGTGGTTTGGAAAGGGGTTGGTTGGAAACTTCAGAGAAAATTATGTTCAAGAGCAGCTTACACACGTTTTGAATGGGTAAGTAATGAGTAGTAATAAGTATCTTGTTAAACAATCAGGAAATGAGAAGCAGTCAAGAGACTGGCTGATGAATTTCTTTTGGCAGAAAAGCCATGAAGAAAAAAAGAGCACCATCTTTGATATGACAAAGGTTTACCTTGGGACATTTGACATGGAATTGTTATACAGATGAAAGGTGGACAGTGAAAAAAAGACAGAAAGAAAATCAACGCATAAGCAGTTAATTGAGGGATTCAACAGTTTGGGTGAATTTAGCCCTCGCAACTTTTAACATTAAACATTTAAAAAAAATTTCAAGCATTGAATCTAATAACACATGCATTAAACCATTCAAAAAAATGTGTTAAACTGTCTCAGGTAACAATATCTATTGTTTTTATTTATTTATTTATTTATTTATTTATTTATTTTTTATTGCTGGCTGCATTTGGCTCTTAAATGAGTAACAGGGATTAGCATAGAATTACCAAATGCACAAAATGTGGTTAACAATGTGGTCATCCATGAGGACATTAAAGTTATTCTTTAAAATGGTTTACTTAAAATATATTTTGAAATGAATAATTTAATGAATTTAAATCTAAAATTTGAGCAAAAGGGTTGCACAAAAGAAAATTCAGGGAATTCAGACATAACTTTCTGTTCAATATGTGACTTGGAATATTCCTTAAATGGATTCATAAATTAATGCAAAAAAAAAAAAAAATACGATTTCTTAAATATTTTAATGATCGCATTTCAAGGTCAGGTGTAGTCATAGTGGCCTGGGACAGGAAAATTTTTTGTAGATGTTGCTGTAGGACTCTAGTCTTCCTAGGAAAGGGAGAGTGTATTGCGTATACTGTAAATTGCTCTAAGAACAAACCAATCAAAATCACTGAAATCAAGCCTTAACCTTCCTTTTTTTATGATTGAATACAATAAGAGTACTACCAGAAGCTCTTCGCTACAACACACATAGACCAGAAGTGCTTCTTAATCCCAGCCTGGATTCAACTATATACAAAGAGTCCATTCTTTATAAATTCTTTAGAAACATAACTAAATTGTACTGTCTTGGTTTTTCAAATGCACACTTGATTAACTCTGATCATTACATTTGACTTTTTGTCATATAAAGATGCTAGGTGCATTATATCCACAAGTCAATACTTATATAAACAATATTAACAAATGGTGTGCTTACTGATTAATTAAGTTAATTAAGGACACACACATATATTACCTTTTAGTAAAGCTGTGAGGATAGCCAGGTCAATGTCCTGGTGTCCCTCTGAACCCATCCGAAACACTGTGATCTAAGAGAGAGAGAGAGAGAGAGAGAGAGAGAGAGAGGTTGATTTTTACAATACTTTATTAAAACCATTTTCCTTTCATACAAGTTCTTTACATTATTTTCACTTCTTTATCCAAATCCATTTACAAAAGTTATTTCTCCATAATTTAGAGAGAATAAAACAGCTTTAAAGTCCCATATACTTTTAAATGTTTCCACATCCTTCATTTTAACATAGTATATATATATATATATATATATATATTCCATTATTATCCTTGTTTTGACCAAACACTTGAACACTGGCAAACAATCACAGTTGAATATTCCTTCTATTTTTTCTTTCTACTGAAATAAATGAGAGAGAGAGAGAGTTGTATGAAATATGATATTGTTCATCACCATATCTGCAATACAAATATGATTTTAAAAAGGTTTTTTTCATGTAATGCTCCAAGATGAAGTAATCACATAAGGTGTAGCTGTCTGTGTGCAGTTGAAGGGCACCTTGTAGGGTCAATATCCCAGAATGCTTAGCATGCAAGAGATCAGCGGCGCCAGCTACAGATCTGATGGCATTGATACAACTAATCCAGGTCTCGTTCCTGGTTAAAGCTAATGAGGAGGAGCGTGGAAGGCCGATTTGACGAGGCGTGGCCATGACCCGAGGCACTTTCATTCTCTAAACACAGCATGAAATGAAGGCATATTGAGGAGGAGGAGGTATATGGCTGTTTGGGAAGAAAGAAATGAGAAGAATAAGTGTGTGTATGTGTGTGTGTGGGGGGGGGGGGGGGGGGTTTAGAGAGAGTGAGAGAAAGGAAGGAAAGAGTGAGATTAACCAGTGTGTGCGTGGATGTGTGTATGGAGAAAGAGCTCTGTATATTATCAACGTGATATTATAGATAATGTGCAGATTATATATATATATATATATATATTATATACACACACGTGTGTGTGTGTGTGTGTGTGTGTATGCCATATTGATGAAACAGTGTGAATAAGTACTCATGATCATTACTGATAATCTGCTATGTATCTGATCCACAGATGATGGTAGCTGTACATATCTTTACATATCTTTATATCTCTGAGAGAAAGAAAGAAAGAAAGAAAGAAAGACATGATCTCTTGTGTTGCTAATCAACAGATCAATGGATGGATGGATAGATAAGTGGATGGAAGATGGAAGGTGTTAGTCATTAAACAAGAAGCCAAAAAAGATCAAAATTGGTAAAGGAAGGAAGGAAGGTAGGAAGATGTATACTGGAAAGAAAGAAAGAAAGAGAGTAGATCAATGGATGGATGGTTAGATGAGTGGATAGATGAATGGATGACTGGTAAAAATGAAGAAAGTAAGGAAAGAATGATGACATACATATAAAAATGAAGAGTGGTAGATTTGTATGAAGTTGTTGGTAAGAAAAGAATTAGAAAAAGTCAAGAATGGAGTGAGATATTCAGCTCCTGTTGGATTTAAAGGAGGACTGCAGGCGTGCAGATAGCGTAGAGAGGCTGCAGTGCAGTAGATGGTGGAGTGCGGTACATGGTGCAGTGCGGTATATGGTGCAGTGTAGTCCAGCAAGATATATTGTTGTACGTAGTGTGGTGCGGTGTAGTTGTGTGTTAGTGCGTAATGCATTTGTCATTTACAGGACCAAAACTCAGCAATGTGTTTAACAGGGTCACACTGAGAAAGAGGACAATTCATCTTCATTTGCTAGCAGATAAATTCCCCTCCTCTCCTGTCATCTCTCACACACACACACACACACACACAAAATTAAATAGATATGCACACATACACTATAGGCATGCATGCATATCTCCACATATCCTTACTTCTTTGCTTGATTTATTTCATGGTCATTTTTACTGCATCCACTTTTCTATACCTCCATCCATCCCTTTATATCTGCCTATCCATCCATCTACAATCTGCAAATGCAGATGTACAGTATATTTGTGTTTTTAGAATAAGTTTCTTCCAATTATTTCACTTTTTAATTCCTTCCTTTATTAAAATTGGGCTGTGGAACACACAATGACACAGGATGATGACAACAACAGAAGATTGACACAGAAACACAGAAGCTAGAACTTAAATAGGGGTGCTGATTAGAGGTAACACAATACAGGTGTAAGTGCACAGTGATACATGTGACAGGGTCATGTGACACACTGGGGCTGATGGGTGATGTAGTCCAGCGCCGAGTTCGGCATAACCCTGACACATACATACTACTTTTATAAACTGCTTTAGCAACAGAGTAAAGCTTCTGACTTATACGTCCAGGCCTGGAGGTTCCTACATGACCACAAAATCTCCTGGAAGCCTAAACCAGACCATTTAAAATCCTTCAAACAAACAAATAACACAATATATAAATATAGTAACAATACCACTTTCCCTGTAGTACCACAGCTCACAGGCTGTTGAGCACTGGCCAATAAATCAGATGCAGAAACATCATCAGGAACCTCACAGTAAACACTGGCCTTGCCATGTGCTTCTCTTTGTTTTTTCAGTCTCCTCTTTCTAGTCATCCTTTATTAAATTCACCTGTTCCTCAATTCCCATGATCACCTTATGGATTTCCACTGTTATTTCCTGCACTAGATCTGTGTTTATTATACTGTATATTCTTGTTTTAAAACACATCTGCTGTTCAGGATACTATTTGTTGATTTTGAGTTTGATTTGATTTTTGCAAATATCCAAAAAAAAACCACCTTGAACATTTTACAGCTAGCAATATGTAGCTATGTAGGTTTTTGTTTGCTGATACGTTCAATGCAAACAAAAAAACCAAAAGGCTGACTGAGAAATAAAAGGAAAGCAGGATATCAGGCTCACGGCACTATTCCATCTCCACTGACTTTCATCTGGAATGAATCTTTATACAGTAATGATGAAAGGCATTATGGTCAGATGTAGATGCTGATTTGTCTCAGATCATGGGCTGTGAAGTGCTTTTAACCCAAATGGTAAAATGTAGCAATCAATAGTTATAGAATTACGAGAGTAGACCCAACATCCTGGCCATCAAACATCCTGATTTAAAATAACATTGTGTAAAATCCCAGCAGTACCAATCAAATAGTACCAAATTAAAAATACTTTGGATGAGAAGACATGCACTTAATGCTGGCAGTAATAAATGCATACAATAAAATCGCATCCATTATTTTCTAATGGACTGGTGTCTCTGTAGAGAGAGAGAGAGAGAGAGAGAGAGAGAGACTCTCCTCCTTTCCTGACAGTTTGATGAATCGAATCATCGCTTTCTTGTTTTGGCTTCCGCAGAGAGACGTCTTGAGAATGAAATAAAAACAGAGCTGATCGTAATGCCCTTGTTTGCCAGCTTTTGCATCTCTCATGTACAGAAATTACGAATATTTATCACAATTACATCCACAGCTAACAGGAATGTCAGAGCAGTGTGTGTGGGGAACCTGAACTGATTGTGATATACACTCACCGAGCACCTTATTTGGCACACCTGTACACTTACTCATGCATGCAATTATCTAATCAGCCAATCATGTGGCAGCACTGCAATGCATAAAATCATGCAGATACAGGCCAGCAGCTTCGGGTAATGTTCACATCAACCATCAGAATGGGGAAAAAATGAGATCTCAGTGATTTTGACAGTGGCATGATTGTTGGTGCCAGATGGGCTGGTTTGAGTATTTCTATAACTGCTGATCTCCTGGGATTTCAAGCAGTTTCTAGAGTTTACTCAGAATGGTGCAATAAAGAAGAAACATCCAATAACAGCAGTTCTGCAGATGGAAACGCCTTGTTGATGAGCGAGGTCAACGGAGAATGGCCAGACTGGTTCGAGCTGACAGAAAGGCTACAGTAACTCAGATAACCACTCTGTACAATTGTGGTGAGCAGAAAAGCATCTCAGAATGCACAACATGTTGAGTCTTAAGGTGGATGGGCTACAGCAGCAGAAGACCATATTGGGTTCCAGTTCTGTCAGCCAAGAACTGAAAGCTGAGGCTGCAGTGGGCACAGGCTCCCCAAAACTGGTCAGAATTTGGTTCCAACAGCATGAATCCATGGACCCAACCTGCCTTGTGTCAACAATTCAGGCTGGTGGAGGTGGTTTAATGGTGTGAGGAATGTTTTCTTGGCACACTTTGGGCCCATTAACACCAATCAATCATGGCTTGAATGCCGCAGCCTATTTGAGTATTGTTGCTGACCAGGTGCATCTCTTCATGGCCACAATTCACCCATCTTCTAATGATTACTTCCAGCATGATGATGCACCATGTCACAAAGCAAAAGTTGTCTTAAACTGGTTTCATGTACATGACAATGAGTTCAATGTTCTTCAGTGGCCTTCCCTGTCACCAGATCTGAATCCAGTAGAACACCTTTGGGATGTGGTAGAACAGGAGCTTGAAAGTGCACCTGAAAAATCTGCAGGAATTGCATCATGCAATCATATCCACAGGGGCCAGCATCTCAAAGGAATGTTTCCAACATCTTGTGGAATCCATGCCATAAAGAATTGAGGTTGTTTTGAGAGCAAAGGGAGACCCTACTCAGTATTAGTATAGTGCTCCTAATAAAGTGCTCATTCATTGTGCACATAGTCTGATATACAGTACATTGTGATATACATGTAGTCATAGGAGTCTGACTTCACTATTAAAAACTGTTTATATTCCACAATTCCAGTATAAGTCAGCAATTTTCTCAAGTTATATTTCTCATTAAAGATCACTAATAGTTTGTCATGATGATAGCACGTAATACAAAAAGGTGTTTTTAAGTGATTGTTAAAAGACCATAATTAACGTTGTGTTCACATTTAAATGAAACATTTTGACCCTAATAGATGGAGTCCATTTTCTGTATCCTACACAGGGTCATGGGGCAGCCTGGAGCCTATGCCAGGGGACTCGGGGCACAAGGCAAGGGACATCCTGGAGGCGGGTGCCAATTGATGGCAGGGCACAATCGCACACACACTCACACACATTACGGACAATCGGCCTACAACATCCAATGTCCTTGGACTGGGGGAGGAAACCGGAGTACCCAGGGAGAACATGCAAACTCCATGCACACTAATATATCGAGTATTTCAAATTATTTTCAGCCTCACACACACTCACCTTGAATAATCCAGGTAATAATCCATAATTTGAAGCAATTTGAACTGAAGAAATGAAGCAGACGGGATAGGCAGATATATTTCAATTTCATGGGCGTTTTCCAACTACCTAAAAGCTAGTTTGTGTACATGAACAAACCATGAACTTTAGCATTACTACACCATAAGCGACATTAACAAAGAAACGAACACGTCTATTAATTGTTTTTTTGGTTTTTTTTTTGGTGTTATTTTTAAATAATACACCAAATATGTTTGTCATTTGTGGTTGCTGCTAGGAATTAATTCAGAACTTTTCATTGAAAAGCAAGATTTAATATTTACACCTTCAGTAAGTTATCAACATTTAGAAATATTTAACTTTATAAATTAATTTATGTGGACTAATATTTAGTCATGGATTGAATAAACATTAGTCAATCTTTATTCATTCATGATTTTGTTAACATTTAATTAACAGTCAGCAATTAACATGTGATAATGTACAGTACTTTGTATTATATTATATTATATTATTGTGACTTGTTAATTTGAATTAATGCAGTAAGGAATGTGTCACCAGCACCACTGCAGCACAGCATTAATATAAATGTCCTAAAGCTCCAGAGAGCCTGCTACACACTCCACAATACACTTTAATGTGAAACGGCGAAAGGTACACAGACAGAAGTCTGAAATCTGCAGTGTACATCAGAGCTGAGCACTGGATTAAAGTCGAAGGAGTCTTCTGGGAGCTAAGTGTGTTGCGTGCTGCATTTATACAGAGTTGATAGTTAATTGTTTTTGTCTCTCGCTTGTTTTGTGGTAACAGTTGATATTGATTTGGGTTTTTATGCATTGTTCATTGTTAGTCCTCAAACACTCAATCACTAAGAACAATCTTGGGGGTTATATTAGTGAAGTGAATTTGA
Organism: Pangasianodon gigas; assembly: GCA_022758105.1. Lineage (NCBI taxonomy): Eukaryota > Metazoa > Chordata > Actinopteri > Siluriformes > Pangasiidae > Pangasianodon > Pangasianodon gigas. Next base: position 3,063,504 of record CM040477.1, read on the forward strand.
TTTTGAGTATATAAAAAATGCTGAATCACCATCTGGTAGACGCCAATAATCTGGCTACATAAGAAAAATCCATATGAACCACTGAGTTAGCTAGATAGCCTGCTAACCAATTAATGACTCATAGCATAGGACAAAACCTGTAGTAATTTCCTCTTAGGACTGTACCGTCTGTCCCAGTTCTCTTTTCACTCCTTATATGGTTTTTCCTGTCCTCGTTAACCAGTTGTCATGGTAGTTATTTTCCAAATCTGTTTCTCATTAGCCTTTGTTCATCTGTGCCATGTTTTGTTTGTTGTTGTTCATTAGGGCTGCAACAACTAATCGTCAAAAATGGATCAAATGGATTCAATAGTAAAAGTATCAAATTCTGTTATTAAGTTATGAAGCACTCTGCATCACACATTATGCCACTTCACGGCACAGGGAGCAAAGCTATTTGAATCAGTTAGCTTATAAGTAGCTATTTTTTAAAATTTGTTTAATTTTCATCATAGTGCTATTGTTTGATTTTTGGAATGTACAGAATATAGATTATAGATACTGTTTTTGTTTTTTGAAGTTCCATTTTACAGTCCGTAATTCGTAACCTAAGTGTTATAAGGTTACAATGTTTCCACTATAATGTTACAGTGTTTTAATGTTATATAAGTATTAAAATTTTTTTGAACCCTGTATGTTGTGTGTCAAGTCAGTCATCAAGATTGCCATCCTGCTTTCTGTTCACATCAACGGTGCTGGGAGTCGATTCCCTGATTCCAGGCATCGAATCGACACTCCAAAATGATTCACCTTGCACAAACACGTTAAGCAAAATGAATTTAGCATTTTAGCACCAGTGGATATTGGTCTTTATTTTGAATTTGACCAGTCAGAATTGAACAAATCACAGCTTGAAATGCATGCAAGAACTTGTCCCAGTGAGTCAGACTATTGGTCCATATTGGTGACGCTGAGATGTTCCAAAAAAGTGTACCATAACATCCAATGTGTTTTGGTGTCCAAAAAGGATGGACAAAATAAAAACATACTTCTTGCATCATCCTTTCTATCAAACCCTTGGCCATACTAATATATTCCCAACATAAACAAGACAGCTGCATTAAGCTGTATTGCTTCTTATCACACTCTTTGATAGTACAGCCTTCGATGCTAATCAAATCTGCCCTTGATCTATATCATTTATAACTGGATTTGCTGAGTGTTTAACTCTGTGATCCATTCTAATTTCATTTCAGGTCTACCTGCAGTTTAGTGTATAGAAGCCAGATAAAGCTATGAAATAAATATACTGTAGCTATAAATTATAATCAGATAAAACCTGGCTTTGCTGTGAGTTTCAGAACAAGGCAGAGTAGATCTTTCTTTTGACTTAAAGAGGAGAAAACATCTAAATCTGAGACATTTCTTATCTCAAGGACCAAATTATTTATGCATAAAATGATCTTAAAATGTGAGGCATGTTTTCTTTACAGAAAAGCATCAAATTAACCAAAACATTGGCATTATTTTGTTAATTGGACAATAAAGGCAAATGCCTGTGTTTAAAGTTGGTGGTCTAGACACTACTGAAAAACTCTGCCCTGGACACTTTTACTCATAAAACATCTGGCAACCTCAGAGATGTGATTTACATAATCTGAACAGTAAACCCAGAATCTCAACTTATCCATGTGTGTAACCCAACTCTGAAGACGCATAACTTTCCTTGTGTAAATATTGAATTGAGTCTTGAACTTAAATGCATGTCTTAAGTCACCGATACTGAATATGACCCACTGGTTTTAGATGAACAACCAACTGAGTGTAATGTATTGCTTTTTCATAAATGATGAAATGATGAAAACAGTTCTTGGTATTTTGGATTCTTGTAATCCTGTGTTGAAACATACCCCAAAGTGGCTTGTGACCATACATTTTGGTGGGGCAGGACAACATAATTAATGACATAATGACATAAATCTTGACAAACAACAAGACGTTGAGAAGCAATTACACTTGACTTATGCTATAAGATACTATCTAGTATTTTTTTTTTTTTAGTAAAGCCGTAATAGGCAGTTGAGCCTATTAACATTAACTAATAACATTAACCAGGGTTGCCAGGTTTCAGCAAAATTTCCAGCCCAACTGCATCTCAAAAACCAAAGACCTGAAACCAGCACAAGAAATTCGGACACTGTAGACACTTTCTTTTTCTTTTTCTCATCCTTAGCGTAGGGAAAAAAGGTCACTGTGGTGCGCACGCATTTCTGATGTACAGACATTATCCACTCCATCTTTCCCCTTTCCCTTTTCCAGTCTTTGCAACAATAGAAATGGTTCTGTACATTATAAACACAGTCTGCACTTTAATTCCAATTATTCTTCTGTAGATTACATCATCCCAATAAGGAGGTAAAAAATAAAAAGCAACCCTGTTATTAACTGCCACGTCCTCTGGTCCTCCTCCACTGAAAATGTTCACAGAACAGGCATAGGGGCAGCGTGATTCCCACCCCAGTGGGCGTCTATTAGCACTCATTGCAGTTCCCATTTTTTGCAGTAATAACTGTATGGAACAAAATGGCGGAGTAAGCACGCTGGCTCATTGCGCAACATCTAGAAAGCCAAGCAAATCAGTGGAACATTGGCTTATATCTGTCAATATCAACATATTTAAAAATGATTGGTTACTCAAAATAATTAATATTTCAACAGAATTTAAACTGTATGAAGTTGTGAATAAGGACTAAAAGAAGATGAACATTTGTTGAATGTCTCCTAAATATGGATGAGCCACCACTGAGTATACCTCCTTTCTGGTAAAAATGGTCAATATTCAATTAATCCTATTTAACCATAGGAGTTATATTTTGGAACATAATCAACAGGCACAGTCAAATTTTCATAGTGTGTCTCTTCAAGTGGCTCTAATCGCAAAATAAGTGTGAATGCTTGTTTCAAGTGTCTAGCCTGAGTGCAATTAACTTGAATGCTTTCCCATCTGTTTCCCTCTGTGTGGGGCGTGAGATGAGTATCTCTGTGTGTGTGTGTGTGTGTGTGTTTGAAGGCTGTAAAACAGCAGTGGTGGTTAAAGAAGCTCACATTCAGTGATGTGTGTGATGCTAGCAGTGAGAACAGTATGTCCAAATTTCCTAAGGCAAGACACTACAGGTGCAGTACATATCATTTTCCTTTATAAACCTTATAAACTGCACTAATTAAGAGTTTATACGTATTAAACCACATTGTGTTTTTAAAACATTTTCTTTAAAACAGGTTTCTAGATTCATAAATCCTGCATTCATGAAATTTTACATGTTCATGTTCTCATCCCTGATAGAAGGATATTAAAGAGAAAATTTTGAAATGCTGATGGTTAGGGATTATAAATGTAACCCAATGCAGTACATGATGTTAGCTAAAGGAAGATTTGTTCAGAAAATATATACATTGCTTACACTATTAACCAAAGAGCATTAATCCAATCACAACACACACACACACACACACACACAGATTTTGGGGTGATTCCACAATTGGGGTGCCTCGCATTAAAATACATCAAATCATTAAAATACTTCAAAAATCATCTCATTTTTTTGCATTATTCTGTGAATCCATTTAATATCCTTTTCCATTAATCCTCCATCATAAGATATGAAAAAAATACACAACATTCACTCCACCCTGTTATCTAAACACCTTCACTCCTATGAAATATTTGGAATATTCCACAAGTCACATGTTTAACAGGAAGTCGCATCATCTAAATTTTTTCTGAAGATTATGAGAAGAAGAAAATTAAATTCTCTCATTATTATTATTATTTTTTTAAAATTTCAACTAATTTTCAATTATATTTGGGATATTGACTGAGAAGTCACTTTGAAAATACAACCCTGTTACTTATATTATACAGTATATAAAAAAATAAGTGATTAGAATGTCATTAATACTAATAGCATGGATGGTAGTTAAACACGTTTTATGTATTTGCTAATTCTAGACTAAATAACTCCACTGTCAATAAAGCAATCTTGTCTGACCTATTGATAAATGTTTAATTTTTAAGAGCTCTAAGGTCTAAATGGTACCCAAATTGTGGAATTGCCTATTTACTACTTTAGAGACTTTACTACAGAACCACAATTTTAATTCAAATGGTTACATGTGTTCATTCCTTATCACAGTTACTGCTTTCAGTCAATAAGAACACTTGTATGAAAGATTTCAAAAAGGATTGGTATTATTTATTAATCTGTTTTTGATAGCCGACTGAGTGAAAATCAATTTTTGTGGACTTTTGGACTCGGCTCACGTTAGACACTTAGCACAAAGCACGCATAGCAAGACATTAAAACACACCATCATGTCCAAAGTGTACAAATGACTTTTGATTCTCATCTTTGTATTGAATTCAAAGTCAATCCAAACTGTCCAGGTTTGATATCAAAGCACTACGAACTCTAAATCACATGCAACTCAGAACACAAATGACAAATGATTGTAATGGATTTGAAACAAATAATAGACACACGCAAAAAAAAAAAATCACACAAAGAAATCAATTAAATGAATGATTTAATTAATGAATTAAACCAATCACAACACACAAACACACTGATTTACAAGAATCATCGTTGCGATCACAGGATGAAAACAAGAAGGTGAAAACAGAACTGTAAGATGGGAATAAGTGTAAGCTATTTCAACTTTATACCACAGCACTGTTGAATTCCATTCTGATCTTCTGATCTGATCTGATCTGATCTGAATTCTTGATTCTTCTGGGTCAAAGGGTGTTTTGTGGACGTTACACAACATTAGCATTAACAGTAACTATAAATGGATTAAAACAGTATGATGTATCATTCTTTGATTAATAAAAAATGCAATTATTGGCAAATTGCTGTGGTATAAGAGGAATAAAACACACTGGGACATGACGTTATAGGAAATTAATCAAACATCACTGTAGTAACTTCATCACACCACCCTGTCATTGATTATTGTACTATATCTGCACACCCCCAAGTGTTTTATTCCTTACATAACACTGTACTTTCAGGACTATGGGTATAAGACACATCCCTCCATCCAGATTCCTTAAAACAAGTATTTTTCAGCCATAGAGTTTATGATTTGTATTGGCAAAAAGATCAGTCCAGAGTATTTGCTGGAAAAATAATACCATGCATATTGGGTTAAAGAATATCAAACTATAGTCAGACTACCATTACTGATCATTACGATTATTTGTTTACTTGTGTTTGTGGTTTGGTGGGTGGCGCCGCACTCACCAGCTCTTTCTTCTTCATACACTCCATGAGGATAATGAAGAGGTGCTGAGCCTGTGTGCGGCTGTACGTGAACGTCTTCTGGATGGTGACAAGCAGCTGGTCCCGCAGAGACTCGTTTATCAGCCTGCATACACAGGTGGAGAGAAATACAGATCGGGGCTTGATCAAAAACAAGCCATGACATAAAAACAAATTTAACATTTTAGAACAGGAAAGAACATCATAAGTTTGCCCAAGGGTATTCACACCAGCAGCGATTTTTCACCTTGTTGCTTGTTGCTCAAAATGTTCTACACTACTCTCTTAGCTAGAGTTTCTGTTTTGATTTACTGCCATAACAACCAAGTTTTCAATAGTAGGACCAGGCGAGCGTGATAAAGCCATCCATTTCACAACAAAGCAGCTGTCTTCAGCTAATAACGAGACCTCTTGTCCATTTTGACCACAAATTGGATGTAACCTACGCAGTTTATTGAATCATAATCCAAAATCAAAGCCGCTAGATCGGAAATGGTCAAACACAGAACTGGATTGTCAAATTAAAAAAGGATACTCAAACACAGAAACACAGCTCAGAACCTACACAAATCGAGTGATTGGCAAGACTTTGCGATGAAAAACTGAAAGACGTGCTTATATAGAGAGCAAAACAGGAAGTACCTAGGGAATAGTACTGTCCTGAGCTGTTGAGACAAACGTATTCTTGTTGAAAAGTCAGAAATGAGCCGAAACATGATTTTTGTTCGTGATCAATGCTGTCTATCTGACAGGCCTGAAGTTTTTGATGTACGAAAATAGGACGGCATAAAGCGGTTGCGAATAGACTAAATTTAAAAAAAACCATGGCGAGTGTTTCACTAAAAACAATTCATTCCATCTAGTTAAAAGAGTTTTAAGTAACAATTAGAGACTAACAAAACTAGATTATGTACTAAGTACACAATTTTCTTCAACAGTTAAAAGGTAAATTAAGTTCATTAACTTAATATTCAATATTCAGCTTCACTAAAAATGACCAAGGTAATTGTTACATTAGTTAGCTTAATTTTAAGTAGATATATTTATCTAACTTTGCATATAGTGGCTAGCTAAATGCACCAAGATGAAGATGATGTGTTAAGCTAATATGCTTCAAAGATAATCAGCTAATTTCCAGTATATAACTTTGTAGAAAAAATGTCCATTTGTCTCAGTAGGTATGATGGGAATAAAATGCTAGTTACTCAATTATTATGCTTGTCTGCTTAATTAATGGTTTTATGATTATATTCTCTTGTTTGTCTGTTTTGCCAAAATATTTATTTTTTCAGTTCACCCAGTTCAAAATTTGTCTGTAGTTGAGTGGATGTAACAATTTTTAACGCTGAATTTACTATTATTATTTTTTGCATCCTTTTGTAACCTCCCACTGGTAGCCACCACATCTCTTCACTTCTCATTTGCATAAACTAAAACTCCACTTTTTTTTCTGCATCACTCGCCTCGGCCACTTCACATTTCCAACGTCACTATACCTCCTGTTAAAAATAAATGCCTTTTAGACACTGCTTCCTTTTCTCCCAGCATTGCCTGTCTGCAGTCCCCATGAACAACTCTCTCCGACCACTAAGTCACGTCCATCACAGAAACCCTTATACCGTTAATCTCATCTCTCCACCACATCCATCTCAGTCACATTCAGTGGTCCCAGGTGGGCTCTCAGGCTGCTAATCTGCTGTCCAGAAAGCCAACTTTATCTCAGCCTTGGCTTCTAAGCACATCACGTCTTGTCTCTGACAGAGACCTGGATCACTCTGGAGAATGTATACAAGCTGTAATACAAGCTGCTTTACCCTCTGTTTTTTGCATTCTCTCATTCTCCCATTCTCCATGGATTGGTAAACAAGCCAATGGAGTTATGCCACAGTTAAGTCCGTGACTATTCTGAAATTGGTACTTGCTAACTAGGGGTGCATCGATACCTTCTTTTTTTTTTTTTTTGCAGACTGAGTACATGTCCAAGTACATGTCTTTTGCCACTTGCTGATACTGGAATGAGTAACATACTTACTATTAATCAATCAGAGATATCAGGGAACATGTTACTTAGCTCTGTTTACAATTCCCCTGTTTAAATAGTGGCCATAAAAATTGCATAAGTATGTGTTCATGCACTTAGGATACTAGGCTCATTCTTTACAATGCTTTCCAGTTGATTTTAAATGAAGTCCATTAGCGAGCTGCATTAGTTTGCTTGGATCAAGTAAGGTTGCAGAGTGGGTTTTGTTTCACTTCAGAAAAGCTCTTCAGCTCTTCATTGTGTCGAAATCCCTTGTTGTCAAGCACCAAAAGTGGCTAATCGTCAAGAACAATATACTGGGTAAAAGCTGTTATTTGCAGGCACATAGACATTTTCCTAGACATTTTTCTCATCAAGCCAGAGTTTGCTGTAGACCTGGTTTCTGCTGTGCACTCTTACTTCATAAACTTCACATTGTTGCCATCTATTGCTCACCTGGTGTCCCAAGGAGCCTCATACAGAGGAGCTGAACAGCTAGACCTAGGAGGATTTCAACATCTTTGAAGAGGTTAGCAAGATGCATTGTTTTTTTTCTCTCCTGCATCCACTGTGTTTGCTAGTCCTCATTCCCTCCATCCCACATTTCTCCTCTACCTACAATTCCAGAAAGACCACCAAATGCTGAGCCCAGTCCCATCCACAATGCTCCAGAGCATCTCCACCAGTATCTCCACCAGGACCACTGCTGTGCTGAGAATGGTGTACCATTACCATTCAAATTATATCTGGTCAGCGGTGGACCTGTGGTGGACTGACAAACTGTCCATAGCATCAAACTGGCTTCAGTCACTTGTCACTGTGTATAGAGAGCAGAGACTGGTAAAATGGAGCGCCTGCACAAACAGTTGAACCATATGAACGGAGGCTTGTGATTTAACACAACAGAGACAATAAAAACTAAAATAATACATTACCTCATCTAATCGCATCATTACCACCATTTGTTATGTTGGATTCATTGAGGAAGGAATTAAAATACAATTCATTGTGCAGCCTCACTCTGGTAAAGTATATTTTGTTAATATAATTTTTTTTAAATTTATTTTTACACAGTAAAGTATCTTTTAGCAAAATCTATTCTGAATATATCTGGAAAATTTTCTAGTAAAAGTTTTAGCACACCCAGAATGATGAAGTGTATTTTTATTAGTCTAGTTCAGGACATTCTAATACAGAATATGTTTATTAAAATTGCTAAGTTAAAAAAAAAAAAAAAGGTCTGGTAAAATACACTTGTATTACTTTATTAAAAGTATATTACTAGTAAAGTTTCCTGGGATATAATCTAATAAAATATATTTTCATTAATGTATATAAGTATATTTATATTGGAACATAATAGTCTAGTATACTCGACTGTACATATATATATATATATATATATATATATATATATATATATATATATATATATATATATAATTATTAACCGATTTAAAATAATAAAATAATCAACAGGGTTTAATGTTAAATAGTGGAAAAAGCTTCCACTAGAACATTCCCTCGTTTACTTACCCTCCCTCCTCTGAGTACTTGTGGCCGAATGCCAGGATGTCGGACGCTCGGCCGCTGCCGTCGCAAACCACCACAGGCACAGGCGGCGTGTCCCTCAGGTACTCCAGCACGATGGAGATAACATTAGGGCCGCCTTCGACGATTAGTGCCACCACAGGCACCCCCTGCCCGATCCCTACACACACACACACACACACACACACAATTTTTTCTCTCAAGCACTTAGCACCGTCATGACATGTATCAGTAATAGTACTGTCACTGTAATAAAAAAAATTATCAACAATTATGATTTATTATACCACAGTGCTGTTGAATGCTCGATCCTGATTGGTCGGAAAGTGTTGATTAATATTCTATAAATGCAGCTCTGCCAATCATTCCAGCCAGCAAAACACATCACAGGTTCATGGTTCATTAATGTGCTTGTTATCATTTTTAAAGCTGAAACTTCAAAAAAAAAAGAAGGTCTGTTGATGGAATGACTGTTTATAGCTGCTATAACGTAAGTGAGAACATGAACTAACGTGTTTTGTGGATGTTCGACAACAGCAAATGTAACTATAAACAGATAAAAAGTATGACCTAATGCTGTTTAATGAATAAAAAATTGTTTTGTTAGCCCTGACAAATTGTTGCTGTACAAGAGGAATAAAACACTTCAGGACATGCTGTTATTGGGATCTAATCAAAATCAGGGTGGTAAGAGTAACTCTGCTTCACGTCAGCCTGCATCACACCACTCCATCATTGATTATTTTCCAATAATAGCACACCCCCAAGTGTTTTATTGCTTATTATGGTGGGTTTCTATTTTGTTTTGTCGATGATGTAGTTGGCGCAGTCACACCAAACCAATAAGGCCATGTTGAATTCAGAGAGAAAGACATGTTAATAGTGATTAGTCCATATTTAGTAGGAATTTGACTGATAAAGTTTGACAATCAGAAAACTTTTGAGATTTTATTGAGAAAAATTGAGATTGAGAGTTTAAAAAATCACTGTTCATTTATTAATTAATTTATTTATTCATTAGTCCAGCAGACACAGTCATGTTGACAAAGCTATTAAGAAATGAAATGGGAAGGAAATAATGCTGTAGTGTTACAATTCAGTGTTACTGATTTTCATGCATGAGTATTTTTTTTTAAATTAAAATGACAAGGCAAAAAAAAGAAGAAAATACAATACAAAAGCCATGAAGTTTTTGTTTTGTTTTGTTTTATTGTGTTTTTTTTTTCTTTGGATAATTCTGAGGTCTACGTGATTTGCCTTCCAGGGCAGTTGACAAATACTACTAGCCTGCTAGCTATGTCTACAAGCCAACATTAGCATATTATAAGGCTTTAGTGCAAAAGAGACATCTTGTATTCACAAATATTGGTCTATGGGTGAGTTTATTAAGAGCTTATCAAAGATATGTTGAGTTAAATTTCAGTTTTAAACATAGCTTATCAAATCAGCGATTCAAACCTTAGCCTCTGATAAGAGGTTAAAACTTTATGAATGGATTTGTCAGTCTTAAAATGCTTCTTGTTTTTAAATAAACATTGGTACAGCTGGATTAACAGCTAATAAAAGAAATAAAGAGTTAAACACTCGGGGGCATGTTGTTAAAGGAAAAGGATCAATAACAGGGTTTAAAAATTACTGTTAAAAAATGAAAACAAACAAGTTTTTCTTATAAGAACATGTGCTGAAGTGTTTTATTCGTCTTATACAAGAGCGATTTGCCAATCCGTTTTATTTTTATACATTTATAGTTACATTTAATGTTACGAAACGTCTACTGAAATGTTAGTTAGCAGCTTTAAACAGTTGTTTCCTCACCAGCCTCTTTTTTTTTCTCTATTAAAGTTAATAAGACAAAAACGCAGCCTGTCATCTTAAAGAGAAAGTGTAAAGACTGTTACAAAGCGCTGACACTGGAGACTCCTTCCATAAATGTTACTTACAGAAAACTTCCCCATTACTGACATAGTTGAAATTGGTTTATTATTAGCATTAGATTATTAATACAACTCCATGTGAATGATTGGTTACTATAGAAACATTAACGTATTAGAACGAGCGCATTACTAGAAACCTGTGATTTGTCTTGGAGCTGCTGTTGACCAATCAGATTTGAGAATTCAGCATTCCTTTGGTGTAAACTGATATAATCCAGGTTAAAGCTAAATCTTAAGATACACATAGACAGACATTTATGCGTAGTGTATACCAAAAAAAAAAAAAAAAAAAAAATTGTGGTCTGTCTCTTATTGATTCAACAATTATGAGACTTATATCTCTTCATACTGTTCCACCTCTACTACAGAAAGAGAGAAAGAAAATGGAGAGAAGAAAGCTGTGACATTGTTCTGTCAGCTGCCAGATTTGTGTGGTCCTGTCAGAATCTGACGAATGTCCACTGAAGCAAATCGATTGTAAATCGTTTGTTCCTTTTTTTTAATATTTCCTCATGCTTAGTTAATGATTAATAACTTTGTTAATTACTCTCTCCCGTCTGTTAACACTTCTGCTCTTGGCTTTGACTATATTGTCATTTGCAATACAGTGTAGCATTGTCAAAGTGAGGACGAGAGACCTTGAGAATGACAGAGAGAGAGAGAGAGTGAAAATGAGCCCTGGCACACGTAGATTGACAGTTGGCCAGTTTTCTGCAGGTGACTGGCCTTTCACACGGATTCATTGGGATCCTGCTGTCAGGGTCAGGCACCGTGCATGTGCACGCACACACACGCACACACACACACACACATACACACTCAGTCGGAGCCTATAGCAGCTTCTCATCTGCCCTGTGAAGACAGCATGAACGCTTCCTCTCTCTTGCTTTGTGAACAATTAGCCATGATTGTGAGTTGATTAACAGGTGGTGCATAAAGCAGCTGGGTCCAGAGAAAAAGAATGAACCCGTCAGACCTTTGGCAGCTTTCTCTCTCTCTCTCTCTCTCACTCACTCACTCCTTCTCTCACTCTAATACATCGACTGTCACGCTGTAATACTGTGGCTGTGGTTTGAACAGGATGCCGCAGTGGGATCCCACTCCAAGTGCATGAATAATTCAGGAAAATGTGAGTGCAGGAATGAAAGGGAACGATTTAGATAAAGGGAAGAAGACAGCAGGAGGTCTATAGGAGAAATAAGAAAAGGTGAGATGGGATAGGACGATGACTTGGACAGACAGGTAGAAATGCAAAAAGAAAGAAAGAAAGAAAGAAAGAAAGAGGGAGAGGGAGGGAAGACTGAGGCTCCCACATGTGCTGCCATTGTGCCTAAAAAGGGATCAGTTACATAAAGCAGCTCTATTAATAGCTTTCGCTCTCTTCAAAGCCCTGTCATTACACGACTCAACTGGTGCAAAAAAAAGAGTGAAAAATATCCATCCCTCTTTTCCTCTCTTTTTAGCTCCTAGGAGGACCGCCTTGTTTAGTCACATGTAGTGTAAGTGGATTTCATTTAACCCTTTTGTGCTGCTCTGTTGAATTTACTGCGGGAAAAATACCATCTGTTTAAACACATATTCACGTATGGCTGTACTTATGAGGACCGAAAGCAGAGTGCCAATCTGAGGACCTACACTCCTTTAATAGGAACAACTGTACGCCTGCTTATTCATGCAATTATTCAATCAGCAATCATGTGGCAGCAGCACAATGCATAAAAACATACAAATACAGATCAAGACCTTCAGTTAATGTTCACATCGAACATTCGAATGGGGAAAAGGTGATTTCAGTGATCATAGCATGGTGGCTTGTTTGAGTATTTCAGAAATTGCTGATCAACATCCAGTGAGCGGGTGGGCGGAAACGCCTTGTTGATGAAGGAAAATGACCAGACTTTATAAGGAACACCTGTACACCTACTCATTCATGCAATTATCTAATCAGCCAATCGTGTGGCAGCAGTGCAACGCATAAAACCATGCAAATACAGGTCAGCAGCTTCGGGTAATGTTCACATCATCCATCAGAATGGGGAAAAAATGTGACCTCAGTGATTTTGACAGTGGCATGATTGTTGGTGCCAGATGGGCTGGTTTGAGTATTTTTATAACTGCTGATCTCATGGGATTTTCAAGCACAACTGTCTCTAGGGTTTACTCAGAATGGTGCAATAAAGAAGAAACATCCACTGAAGAGCAGTTCTGCAGATGGAAACGCCTTGTTGATGAGCGAGGTCAACTGAATGGCCAGAATGGTTCAAATGGCCAGAATGGTTCAAACTGAGAATGGCCAGACTGGTTCAAGCTGACAGGAAGGCTATGGTAACTCAAATAACCACTCTTTACAACCATGGTGACCTGAAAAGCATCTCAGAATCTTGTGGTGTATGGGCTACAACAGACAAAGACCACATCAGGTTCTAGTCTCGTCAGCAAAACCTGAGCCTACAGTGGGCACAGGCTCACGCAAACAGGACAGTTGAAGATTGGAAAAAGACCAGGCGATGTTTTTCCAGTCTTCAACTGTTCAGCTTATTCTCCTATCTGTACATATTACTAATCTACTGTTACACGATTATTTCTCAGAGGGAGCTATCTTGGTCTCTTCCCATCACTTTAAATTTGAACATGTCCTTTGCAGTGATTCCTATGAACTATTTCTTTCTTAAAACCATTAGTTTAATTACAACATTACCTTATCTTCATGTAGCAGTGTTTCCATGGTTACATTCCAACATGGCTACATACTATCAAGGTGAATTGGTTTAGACTGGTTGTGATTAAGTGTGTGACGTGATCTACATTAGTGATGTCTCAGTAAAAAAAAAGATGCTTTGGTATTCTGTGGCTTTGGTATCTGGATCAAACCACCAAGTAGATCTTTCCTGTTTTGAATACACAGAAACAGCATCATCTAAAGAACAACACATTTTTTAACAATTAAATTAAATAGTAAGGTCATATTTGAGAAAGTGATGGCCAGAGGTATCTAACAAGGTACAACACCGTTTTTTGCAAGGTGTTAAGTTGGTGCTGCGACACTAGGAGAGCAGGAGAAAATGAGACTATGAGAAAATGAGGTCCAGGAGTTTCTAATTTTACACTTCAGCTCAGAGAGAGAAAGAGAGAGAGAGAGAGAGAGAGAGAGAAATGGGGAGTTTAAACAGCAATAGGGGTTAAACTTGAGCTTTTATTTACCTTACCACTTGGTCTATCTCTTATATTCTAATAAGATACCAATTATAATTGGTATAATTCATGTCAATGGCTGAAGTGACTAAAAATAGCACAGATGAATATATCACTTCTTCGACATAAAATCACAAGCGATATTTTGTATTCGTTTTTGACAACTGATGAAATAAGAACTGTTTTCGTAAGTGACAGACCTCCAGACCCCTTCTGGACAGTTACCGTTATCACCCCAAAAATGATTATTTTTCATTTACAGCACATCACAAAGTATTTTATTCCTCTTCTACCATGGCAATTAGTCGTAACCTTTGGTTACGTATACACACAGGGTATGGTCCAAGTACAGGGTTTATTGAAACAACGATAAGCACGAGACATAATTGATAAACATTCCAAGTCAAAATCCCAAAAAAATCCAGAGAAACCAGAAAGCAAAAGGTTGTATTGGAAAACTAACTGACACCAGAGACTCCTTCCATAAAGTTAAATAAACTTCTCCTTACTGAAAGCTTCACTATATTAATATTTAAAAAATCGCAGAGTAGGCAAAGACAATGAAGCAATCCTGTGAAACGTTTGCCTAGCAACAGAAGTGAGCTGACACCAAATTACCCTCTTCAACTGTGAACAGAAGCCTTATACGAAATTGTCTTGGTGCTCTGCTAGAGCTAATAATCCATTTACTGCAGAAAGGCAAAGCAAAAGAGACTGTAAGATGCTAAGGATCATAAAGCACTGTGCACTGTGCCAAGAAAAGGCACAAACAGAAAGTCCCATTAGCAATTCATTTTAAGTTTGCGTAAAGGGATGGTGTATAATCCCTTTGTATGAAAGGATTGTAATTCATCATGCTGTAACTTTGGGAAAACAATTTATTTATGAAACCTTGTTTTGAGCTTGTTATTGACCTACCTGGAGTGGACGTTCGATAGGTCACTTACAGTAATAAATCGGCAACCTTAAATAAAGTGTCAACCTTCCCATAACTTGGAGGACAAGAAAAGTTGCCAAAATCCTTCAAGCGTACTTTACTAGAACTTGCGCACTGTCTCAAATTCTCATGTTCATTTCTAGCTTGAGTACCATCTAGAATAGCAATCACTGTAGATAATAGATAGAATCTACTCTAACTTCTCCATTTACATTAGTCTTACAAACTCATTTCAACCATAAACCTTTATTTTGACCTTTAGACCTTTATAAAGGTCTTATTTAAACCTTTAGACTGAAATGTCTTTAAAAGAATAAAAATATATTCCATCTCGTGCCTCCAAACCTCTAACTTGTACTGTAGCTAGAAGTAACAGACATGTAGTCTGTCATGTCTAGCTCACTTATGTGTATTACGTGATCGTTTCATTATCTAGCAGGATTTAGGCTTTCGAATAGTCTACAGTGGCACAAAGTTACACTGCCAATGAAAAGTTTTTGAACAGCCAGAGTTTTATTACAGTTGAATCACTATTATAGCCACATTATTGAGTCTCAGATCTTAAATGGGTGTTTTATTAAAGGAAGGTGAAGTTGGAGGGTAAAGCATTAAGTGTATAGAGAAGAGACTCAGACAGTGCTGGTATTAACTGTAAAACATAAATATATGGTACCTAAAATAGCTGATTAGAGTGATTTGGGCCTTTGTTTTACAACTGTATTGGTCTCAGATTTAAGGGTTCTGTTGGTTGAAGATCTGGTGCTCGAAGAGCTCATGTTCAGTCAATTAGCAAGCAGCATTATCCCAACAGACAAATGAGGAATATGAGAAATATTGAGCGCCAGCATAATGGAGGGAAATTATCACCGCAATAAACGCAGGAGTCTAACTGCAGGACAATCATTTTATAGTTAGCAGCAACCAGCTCGGTGGATCTTAAAGACAATCCAAAAATTCGAAATCTGATTCTTCCAAATCTAAAAACGTACCATTGACAAATCTATTTTAATATCTACAGTAATCACAGGGCTGTACAGTGCAACACTTTTGCTCATGTTTGCTCATGTTATTCTGTATGAAGATACTGTGCTACTATGAAGCACCAACACCTTAACAATGGCGCATTGCCAAAGACGCGTTGTCAAAAAAGCGTCTGAGTTAGTGCTGATGTTTCTCTGGCTAAGTTACCTGTGATAAATAGTGTTATGAATAAGAAACAGTGAAAAAGTATTTTTCAGTTCTAAATCTTAAAAAAGGGGAATCTAGGAAATTACAGTACAAATCAATGGAGGGAATCATTTTAATTAGAGTAAAGATCCCTAATATATGACGAAAGAGTTGCTGTTTTATAGAAACAGCACCCCTGTGTGAACAATCTGACAGAAAAAGGTTTACTTTGGCCAACATGTTATATTCTGTAGGTACTATCAGGTGGCAGGTGAAACACTGTCAACAATCAAGACACCCTACATAACCGGCAATTCAGTTTTAAATGTGATAAGCATAGTCTGTCAAACACACATATTGCCATGCCAAGACTCCATCACTGATGATGTAACCCAGCAAATAAGTAGAATGAATGAGGATGTTCTTTGAGGGATAGATGTGGTTTTTCTTTGCTACAGTGCAAGCAGTGTATTGATTGGTCACACAGGGGTGCTGTCTCTATAAAACAGCAACTCTTTTGTCATATATTAGGGATCTTTACTTTAAAAATGATTCCTTCCATTGACTTGTACTGTAATCCCATAGGTTCCCCTTTTTGAATCTTGGTTCCTTCCCAGAACTTATCTCTGGGAATTCTCCTGTCCACTGTTACCCCCAGAAGGTTCCTTCTGGGTTCTCTGGTTTCTTCCCACCTCACAAAAAAACACACCGGTAGGTGATTTGGCTCCTCCAAATTGCCCCTAGGTGTGAATATGTGTGCATGGTGCCTTGTGTTGAACTGGCGTCCCATCAAGGGTGTATTCCAACCTGGTGCTGCGGATGAAGGAATGAATGCTCTGTGCCAACAACTGAATAAGTACATTGCGACTGAAATAACCCCTAATCATTCCAATCAATATATCAAATTTTTCCTTTGTCTACTTTTTAATGGAGCATCATGGGTCGAGAAAGATAGAGACAGAGATGGATGCATTGATAATTTGCATTTATAAATTAGAGCCATGAGAGAGAGAGAGAGAGAGAGAGAGAGAGAGAGAAAGAGCGAGAGAGAACCCAGAAGGCTATCCCCATATGGTACAGTGGGAATTACGCCAATATGCCACAACCCGCTGAGGAGACGTTCAAAGGAGGCGGCAGGAAATGATATCCAGAAATAGTCCACTAAAGCCAAGGGAGCAACAGATGCCACCATCACACAGAGCCCTAAAGCAGGTTTTAGGTTAGAAAGACTGGCACCCTGATGGCACGACAGCCATAAAATCAGTTCTTTCAGTGAGTAAGTACACACATTTTTGGCATATATATTGGTACAAAATGTGACAACAGCTAACAAATTTATTAACTACTAAAATAAAAGCAGGTCTTGCCGGTGGCCCCAATTTATTAGAACAAACTTTAGGAAATAAAATGAAAGGAAATAAAACAGTATTGAGCTGTCCGTGGTGCTGAAATGAGTCCCATGGAAAAGCACATTCCCTGGGTCAACAAGGGCGGAGCTTTAGTTCAACTTAATCAGCCAATCGCAAACTTCACTACTAGCCTTTGCGAAGCTCTTAGAATAAAAATAGTTTATTCTTTTATGTTCAGTTACACACACAGAGATTTACATGAATACTAAACAGAGTTGAGCTCCATTGTAATTGTATTGTAATATAACTTGATAGTAAGCATAGCGAATCAGTATTATGATGTGAATACACTTTTGATTGTTAAAGCAAAATGTATTTGTAGACTGTTTCAAGGAGGAACTCGATACTGTGCATGTCCATTCATATATCATTTCCAAAGGCTCAAGCTTTCAAAACAAGATGACTAGCTCATATTTCTTGAGTCTCTTGAAAAGGAGACAAACAAGATATAGTCAAAAATGAACAATAAATGAGTTATTACCTGTTACTTTGAATAAGAATGTAAGAAAACTGTATTTTTTTTTTAAACAAACAAGTACCTGAAGTTTTTTTAACCACTATGTGTATCATTACTTACTGATACGGAGTGGATTGTGCTTACACCAGAGACACAGTGAAAACTTATTGGAGTTTGGATGCATACAATGGCTTTCTTAGCAGAAAGGTAAGAAATAGTTGTTCTTATAATGTCGTTTGCCGGTGAGTTAGCTCATTACTCGCCTGTTTCGATTACAACATGCAAATTGCATCGATCTCTGGGTTTAAATGTCTGTTAGACCCTGATACGGTATGTCGATGACTCTTATTGAGCAACAGTGCCACTTTTAAGTGTGTAATATTTCAGAAGAGTTGAGATCAAGTGTGTGTTATAGATGCTGGAGTTAGTGTGGAGTTAGTGTGTATCCAGCTGTCTCTATTCACTTCAGCGATCCAACTGTTTTGCTGTGCTATGCCTTTAGGAAATCGATACACTTTCTTTTCTGAAAGCAAGTTTGTTCCTGGCCTGAGGGAAAATCCAACAACTGAACAACTTAAATCACATTAAAAGAGCCACATAGCGTATGATTCTTCACTATTGTTTTGAATGATGTTTATCACCTAACAGTGAGGTCACTTCCTGCGCTTTTTTTTAAAATATAGGTTTGAAACATATGTTTTGCACGGTTATATGTTTTACTGCATATCCATACCAAGGATAATTATCAAAAGATATTTTAATATCATTTTGATGCCAAGAATGCCAAAAACAAGGAAAAGTGAAAACGTCTGGTTTTACTCACATTTCCTTTGTATAAATGTTGATAACACTATATAATAACACAAAATGAATGGTACTGTTTCCACATTGTTGTAGGCCATGAAATAAATAGAGCTCCCCTACATCCTACATCCTAAATCCTAATTTAACCTCTGGGTAAAAAAATATAACCACATTTATTAGCCTACATACAAAACCATGATAATGTTAGTTAGATAAATAGTTACCTTACTTAGCTTAGTTCACAGCAAGCTAGCTTCTAATTGATCATCATTGATCATTTTGTTGTGGAATGACAGCAAGAAGTCAAATTTATTAGCAAGCTAACAGTAATCCAGTCATTATGTTGTGCAATTAAAACCAGTGTTTTACGCCAAGCAGAATGATGAACCAAAGAAGTGAAAAGAAAATTAGTGGTGATGCCATATAATTAAAATTGTAATCAGCTGCTCAGATTAAACCGTTGATGCCCCAGGGATGCGAGTCACTCAGCAAAATTAGGACATACAGTGTCTTCCAGAAATATTTACGCCTTTCATAAAATCGAGGAAAATTGATTCGTATAAATTACACACAATAATTAAAATTTTCCACTCAATTTACATGAGAATTTATTTATCTTTGTTCTAACAACAAAAAAATCTCAAATTTCTCATTAGAATAGCTTTTTTAAATGATTGAATGAATTTTTTTTTCTCAAAAATGTATGTGCCAAAATTATTGACACCCCTAAGGAATATTTCAAACAAATTTTCATGCTATTTTTCATTTGCTGTCAGTCCCCATGAACTCTGTTGTTGCTTTTAACCATGTCCTGTTTCTCTATAAGTACAGATATGATGTTGAACACATGTAAAAATCCCTTTGTCTACCTTTACCATGCAGAAAACCAAAGAACTTTCAAGACAAAAGTGATAGTTGTTGACCTGCACAAATCAGGTAATTGATATAAAAATACATACACAGTTAAAAATACCATTAATTACAATTAGGGCACTGGTTAAAAGTTTCATATGTCTGAAACAGTTGAGATTTTGCCAACAATTGGACCCATGAACACACAGTGAGGAGGAGGAGGAAGAGTTGCACAGTTTAGGTGATTCTTGTGGATTAATTTTTTTAAACCAAATATAGAAAAAACCTCTTAGAAAAACATGACCTACTTCAAAATATCATTTATTGCATGTTATTTTTATACATTATTTTTGCTCATTTTCATGAAGGATGCCAATAATTCTGGAAGGCACTGCACTAGAGGAAACTGGGTACATTTTCATACTGCATTTGTTTTAATAGCATTCATTCAGAATAAACAGTACCAGCATGGGGCGATGTAGATCTCTGTTGAACTCATTCATTTATTTGAATAATTTAAACCTGACCAGGCTGTACACATAAGCACTGAGTTGAATATTTGGAACAGTGTGTGGTTCTGCTCACCACACTAAATCAGCTTCAGCAAATTTTCCATCATGGGAAATTTGCACTTACTGTACATCTGAATGTCGAGACATGAAAAAGGTACTTCCTGAATGCCTGTGAGAGATCATTTTATTTCTTATCATTTTTCATATCCATTAGTAGATAGGATCATGTTCTGCTTGAACTTTTATCATTAGTTTATCATTAATCATCTGTCACGATTGCTGCATGGATGTAGACGCTGTTGATGACAACTGGACGTCCCTTTGCCTTCCCAGCCCCCTCTATAATCCCAGGCATAGGATGACAAAGGGAAGTCCACAAGTCACATGACTTTGGGGAGGGGAGAGGGGGTCAAACACTGCCTCAATTCCTAATAACCACTTTCTGTTTCCTCAAATGGATCAGAGAGACTTCAGACATCGGTCCCATTCCTAATTAACTGTATGAGCGGTGGCTTGGCTGTTAGTTGCGGTCAGTGGAGATGGATGAGGAGGACAAAGATGATTTCCATACACTACTTGAATTGAATACTAATGGATTGAAAACACTGACCTGAACAGAAAATCCAGTGCCTCGAATGCTACAACATCCAATTGAATAGAACATAATGCCTAAAGCCCATTAACACTAGCCTGAATTTAATAGATAATGGCTTAAGCCCCACAACAGCCACTTCTAGTGAACATACAGGGCCTGAAGCCCAATAACATCCATCCATACCAAACAAAGTACAAATTCCTCAACACCATACCAAACTGAACATATAAGGCTTAAACAACCCATTACCTACTTTGAATGAATATACAGCCCCACAACACTCATCCAAACTGAACACCCATAGTCTAATGCCCCTACAACACCCACCAGAATGAAAACTTTGTCTAAAGCCTCACAACAGCTAACCATACTGAAAATCCATGACTTGAAGCCAATCATCACCTGCTCCTACTTAACATCTAAGACCTGAATCCCTCAGTACCCACCCAAACTAAACATACAAGGATTAAAAACTCTCAACACCCACTTGAAATGATCTTCCAAGGTTTAAATCTCCCCACCACCAACCCAAACTGATTATACAAGGCCTAAAGCACTGTAACACCAACCCAAACTGATTATACAAGGTCTAAAGCACTATAACACCAACCCAAACTGATTATACAAGGCCTAAAGCACTATAAAATCAACCTAGACTGATTATACAATGCCTAAAGCACTATAACACCACCCAAACTAAATACACAAAGTACCACAATGCCTATACTAATCCCCCCAATACCAGCCCAAACTAAGCATATAAGGCCTAAAAACTCCCAACACCCATTTTTTTCCCTCGTTTGGCTGCTCCTGTTCAGGGTCGCCACAGCAGATCACCTATCTGCATATTTGATTCTGGCACAAGTTTTATGCCAGCTGCCCATCCTGATGCAACCCTCCTCATTTCTGGGCTTGTGACCAGCAGTGAGAGTGCACTGGCTTGTGCAACCCTCCAGTGGCTGGGGATGGTTCCCTGACCGGGAATCGAACCCAGACCGCAGCGATCAGAGTGATGCATGCTAGCCACTAGTCCACCAGGGAATGAAAAACTACAATGCCTAAAGCTCTACGACACCTGGTCCTACTCAACATACAAGGCCCACAGTCCCATAACATCCACATGATCCAAACACTCAGGCTCTACAGCCCTATAAAACCCAGCCATAATAAATATACAAAGCCTAAAGCAGCATAATGTCTATGCTAATCACCACAATGCCAACCCAATTTGGACATACAACTTTCAAAACCCACCTGACCTGAACCTACAAGGCATATAGCCCTATAACACCAGGTGCTACTAAACAGACAAGGCCCAAAGTCCTATAGCATCCACATGAGCTCTACATACAGTATCACCCATTTCAAGCATGACACTGAAAAAGAGATTTTTTGTGAATTCTCCACCAATGTCTTTGTGTATCCAAAGGCGATTTCACACCTATTAGTCCATTTGCAGAGAGTGAAACTGATACTCTTGATTCGTTTGCTGTTTGGCTTGTGCAAAATTAAAGGAACCAAAACACAAAAGATCACTGGCTAAGAGGTTGCAGCGTTGAAAACCTACTCATAAATCATATATAGGCCAGAAGTACAGAGCTAGAAATAGATATGAACATGGAGATAGTAGTAAATAAATGATTAAAATAACTAGTTTAAAACATTTTGTGTATCACATCCAGGTTTTTTTTCTCATTTTTAGTTCAGTAGTCCAAATATCCAGTTCCCAGCATCTTTGCAGTGCTACAATGCTAGCCTTTAGCTGGGTTCTGAGTTGGATTGTTTTGAGAGTGATTGCTGTGTCCTCACCTGCCCAAACTACCTGCACCAAGAGAGAAAACCCACCAGGATTAAATTCAAACTAACTAAACAAAGCATATGTGGAAGGTGTGTGTTACTGGATTGTAATACTGATCTCCTTCATTTGTCACAGATATCTGCTAATGACTGCAACTTCTTCACTGACATCTTTGTAACTGATATTGTTCTGATAGACAGGCTGATTCCCTCTGGGTCAGTTCATGTCAGATATATTGTGTATTCCGTGATCATTTATTTCTCACTGTTTCATTTATTCAATATTGATTAATGGCTATTACAGGTCCCATGACTTGAAGCCATGTATATATATATATATATATATATATATATATATATATATAAGGTGTCATGTTACAACTTTATCCATCATAATAGCTGAAATAATTTCCTCGACTCGAACTCAATAGCTGAAAGTGCATCGAGGAATCTCAAGCCTCAATACACAGTACAATTAAAAATGCCCTGTCCCAAGAGAGATAATCCACCATGAGTCCTTGGAGTGCATAATCACTTTTTCCCAGCATGCCATTTGCCTGACTGCACTAGAAACTAGCAGGGTGGAGACTCACGTGTGTTGATCTTCTGCAGAGAGATGTGTTTCTCCAGCTGGCGGCGAAGCTTAACCTCGGCACCATACTTGCCCGTGGTGCCGTTGTCAGCTAGGATGAAGTGCGAGTGCAGGCTGTTCAGGACAGTCAGCTTACTCAGAGGATTCGACATGGTCTGGTATGGCCGGACCACCTGAAGCACAGACACAGACACAGAAGAAAAATGTTAGCTTTTGGGTGATTAAATGTGCCGTCTGATCATTTCTCACCTAGCTGTCTAGAACCTAGCAGATTACACATGATGATTAAAGGTCTAGTGGGTTATGAGTTATTAAAGCTCTACAATGGGCTACGAGTGGAAGTTAAAGAGGCTGTCTAATGGGTTGTAATTATTAGTGATGGTGAAAGAGGTTGTCTGATGGGGACTAAAGGTGCTAACTGAGTGGTTATTATTATGAGTAATGGTTAGAGGTGCTAGCTGATGGGCAATGATTGTGAATGGTGGAAAAAGGTGTTTTATGGTGTTTTATGTGTAATGTGCATTTGCTTGGCATGTGCTTTATTAGCAAATGCAGCAATCATCATCGTGGTTCATAGTGTGGGCCAAAGCACAGGCAGGCAAATTAAGCTGAGACACAGGCAAGAGTCATTGAACTGACAAACTTGGAAACGAGGCTTGGAGTTAACAACACTAGATGCATAAGACTTTGATAAGACTTTGCAAAGATACGAAGACACAATGTGGTATAAATAGACAAACTAATCAAGGACTAAACACAGAACAGGTGAACACGATAGGGTAACAAACCAGTGACAGGACAAGGGCAGAGACAGGGCTAAAATAGAAACAAAGGCACACGGCAACTTACGAAAAAGAACATGGAGAACCCAAAACATAACATGAAAGCAGTGCTTGTCACACTGGGAACTACAATGTGTCCTGAGAGGGTAAATTTGTGTCATAGTGAGTGATGCTTAAAGCTGTTTTGAGTGATTAAAGGTGCTGTTTATTGGGTAACGATGTACTAAACATTATAATTACGAATGATGATTAAAGGCAATATTTGAGAGGTTATGAGTAGATAAAATTTGTAAATTGTATGTTTAAAATGTTTAAAGGGGCTGTCTGTTGTATTATGAGAGATTAAAGGTGCTGTTTGATAGATTATTATTATGAATCATGGCATACTAAGTGGTCGTTAAGGCTGTGTGATTAAGGTTGCATAGTGCACAAACACAGAACAGGTGAACACAATAGGGTAACAAACCAATGACAGGAGAAGGGCAGAGGCAGGTAGATACTAAGGCACATTATTTTTATTATTATTATTATTATGAAGGCTTATGAATTAGGTGTAATAAGTGGTGGTTTAAGCTGTTATGCATGATTAAAGGTGCGAAGTGTATATTTTATAGTTTGTATACTTTCATGCTACATGTTTTAACCAATGTTATACCTTTACAGTGTATGATAATTAATGCTAAAGAAGAGCCTTAAACACACAATAATATAATAATATAATATAATAACATAATATCATACATGGTTGTCTACAATGCCAGGATTTATTAAATGCTTATTGTTCTGAAATCTCTTTGTATATTAAAAGTATAGGTCAAAACTATAGGTCTTTTCCTGTCTATGACTTCAGAGAGACACTGGCAGAGAGAAAGAAAAGGGAGGAGAAAAAAATATTTTATGGTAATTTTATGGTCTCTTTTTCTTCAGTTTCTTTTTTTAAAAGCATGACAACCGACCTCAGGAAAAGAATCTGAACTTTGAGGGAGTGAGAGAATAAGATATGAAGAGAGTTAGTAGAAATGGGCAGTCATAAATAACACATAAGTGTGTTTCTTATCTGAGCCTGTGTGACTAAGATAGCTCATAGCAGTTTGTGTAAATTATTCAACACATTTTTGTCATTCCTAATGTATGTAGAGAATACATGAATGTCTTAAGTATAGTATTATTATTATTATCATTATTATTTATTTTATAATTTTAAAATCAGAGCTACAAAGCAGTAACACTATGCTAGGAGTCTACCATAGTTGAAGGATATTATATATACCCACTATGGTATGGACCATATTCAGAGTTGGCAACTAAAGTCCAAAAGCTATGTCAATATTTATGTTGGGAAAGTTACACATATTCAGAGTTGGGTTATGCACATGCTTAAGTCAGTCTTCTGGGCTCCCAATTCAGATTATGCAAATCATCTGCATGTAGTTCACACCTCTGAGGTTGCCAGATCTTTCTATAGTAGAAGGGTCTGAAACAGGGTTTTTCAATAGTGTTTGGACACAATTGCTTGCCTTTAAGCCCAAAAATAATATGATGTAGCATAACTTAAAAATAAAAAAATTAAAAAAGACATGTCAGTATATGTAGTATAGAATTATGATTGCATGATTACATACGTCTTTGCCCACAAGGTCTTCCTGGTTTTCCACTATGCCCCAGGGGGCAATGCCGATGGTGCAGATTTTGCCCCGGGATTTGGAGGCGTGGTCTTTCAGAGCATCACCAACATGTCTGATAACCCCTGCAGGTTAAAAGCAGGAACAGACTATCTATTATACATAAAATTATAAATCAACATTCTTTGGTGAACACATTTTTTACTGTCGCAAAATTGTACTGTTTTTAACTGTGACTACAGGCTTTTCCAAATATCCCTTGCTGGATAGCAAAAAGCCCATGAGGTAGAGTCGGACCTGATCCAGCTCCGCCTACCTGTGAAGAGTCGAGCCAAAAGTCAAAAGCCAAAGTGTTTCAGGCTGGATAAGTGTGTTAACAGTGTTTCATGGGTTAGGAGGTTAAGGGTTAGGGTTAAGCTTATAGGAGAATTTGGATCAAATCCAGATCCACCCCTGGAGTTTTGGTCCTATCTTGGGTTTTCATGCAAAATGCGCCCTGATTACACATAAAAACAGGTGCAAAGAGCTTAATCTATCTGTCCCTCGGTCTGTTCTTGATAACAAGCAACAGCAATTGACAGCAATTCTCTAAAAATCCTAAATTAAATATTTCCTAAATGACATTCAGCCTCCTCTGCCTCTCAGGTGTTATTAATTATAATTAAATTTCCCTCAGAGCTGTTTGGCAATCCCTCAGCTCACGTCTCTCAACATCTTAATAACAGTGAACATACTTTAAGTATAGAATGTGTTTGAAATTTTCCCCAGGAGAAATCCTGTATGAAAACATTAGAGGTTTCGAAGTTAGAAGTCATCTACATTCACGATTAATGCAGTGAAGTGGAAGTAGTGAACGCACCGGTGTTGACTCCGCCGGTGAAGATCCAGGCTCCGGTGGTCATGGCCGCTTTGATCAGGCCCTTGCCGAACACCTGCTTGAGTTTGGGCTGCAGCTCGAAGTTCTGCAAGCCGCCGTGCACAGAGATGAGCAGTTTGGGAAGCTCTAGCTGCCACTCTTTAGTCATGAGGTGCAGCAGCAGGTCAGCTTTGGTGTCATAGGACACACGCACGTACTGACCAATCACAAAGCACAGACAAAATCTAACTTTATTCATGGGTCATTTAAACTACATATTAATGTTCCTTATAATATACATATTATATTATACACACTTTATATAGTTTTGTCTTCTGCGTTCTGCTTCTGAACTTTTTCACTGTTGATGACTTGATAAAATATTGTTAAGAGGTTGATCAGTACTAGAACAGGTCCTTACCTTCTGCTCTTACTGAGTGTGTGTGTGTGTGTGTGTGTGTGTGTGTGTATAATGTGTTCAGGTACCATGGCTTTGTTGGAGTGGCCTCCTCCCTGGAACTCAATTGTGCCGAATGCGTCAGTGGGACTCAGCTGGGTGTGTTTGCTGATGGACCATTTTTCAGACAGGCTGTCACTCTTCAGCACGCGCTCCGATCTGTCATTCTGATTGGACGAAATGCTGGGGGGCAGGCCCACGTGCTGGCCAATGAGACGGCCACAACAGCACCTGGCCAGGAAAAAAAAAAAAAAAAAAATTAACCCAATACTGTACTCTATGCTATATGTGTAAAAGACCCGAGGGTTTTTCGGTGTATTTTTGTGATTTTTCAGGTGTGTATACATTTTTAATAACTGATAAATTCTTGTTAGCAGACTCTTTTGGACTTTATGAAATGTCATATAATGTGATCTAAAGTTTTTGATCTTGCCATAAAGGTTCAGAGAAAAAGCCATAAACTTTAAACTTTTACATCTTTAAGTTTTCAAATTTTGTTAAACATTTTAGTCTTCATCGTTTATTTCAGAATCATTGTCCGTGAATAATTTATGTCAGTAGCAAATGTTCTCTTGTTTCTTTTCATTCCTTTTCAGGAAGTGCTTTATCCTGGTTAGGGTTGTGGTGGATCCGGAGCCTACCCTCATTGTATTGACACAAACATTCACAACTGGGGCAATTTATCTTAGCCAATCCACCTACCAGCACATTTTTGGGAGACCTAAGACCCATGGAGAGAACACACAAAACTCCACACAGACAGTAACCCGAGCTCAGGATCGAACCGGCAAGACTACCCGCTACGCCAGCGTGCCTCGCTTACTTCTTTGTCAGTGTTCATTCTTTTTGCCTATTAAAAAGCTCCATCTGACCTGTCTGTACTCCTCGTCATATTAGCTCACCATTTTTTTTCCCAAAAAGCAGACATAGAGTTATTATTATTGCAGAGAGTTTTAAAAGTGAGTACACTTTGCAACCTTTGTATTATGATGTTTTCAAATTTAATATCACACTAAAGTCTGTTCAAGTCCTTAATTA
>CM040477.1:3091477-3093977 GCA_022758105.1 Pangasianodon gigas
TATATATATATATATGTATATATATTACATGCTCTGTTTAATAGACTCAAAATTAGATTAAAAATACGTTTGCTCTTTCTGATTCAACACCATAGGGATGATAAAACAATGCATAGAAAACAATACTAACTAGCTGTTCCTCTCAAGAGTACACAGGACTTCCTGGAAAGAATGTTCTTGCCAAGAACAAACTCACAAGGGTACGACAGCAGTGCACGCTTGTTTTCTTAAAGATTTTCAAGGAGTTTTGTGTCTTTAGAAAGCTATTGCTCACTATGTAACTTCGCAAACCACAGTCTCCTGGCAAGATGAGCCAAGAGCAAATATTCAGCCAAAATATGAACCATTTTCAGTCTCACAGAAATACATCGTACACTTTTTTAAAAATAAACATTGAAAACTATCAATTTTGGTCACCTGGTTCACCATTGCTACGTCGCTATGAATTATGTGGCTTTCAAATTGTCATCATTTGTTGGCAAGTTACCAAAGCTAGCGTGATATTCTGGTGGTACTGAGAACTCTTCTGCAAAAATATTACCATTCTTTATTTAAAAAAAATAGTACCATTCTCCAGTATAAGAACTGATCTAAAGTGAAAATAACAAGAGAGTACACAAGAACAACCCTGAACGAATAATTGAGAAACACAACAATTCACACCATGTGTTAGGAGCATCCATTTGTTGGATGAAATATACGGCATGACATCAAATAGTCTATGAACAGGATATTTAAGATACTTCAATTTCACAAGGAATTCTCAAAAGCATAGAAGTTATATGCATGGAAGACTAGGAAAATCCTTCACATGGAGGAATTTTGACATTTTCTACACTAATCTCACGGTAGTGGATTCAGACTTTGGTATCCTGGTGTACGTGAAGGTCAAGCTCTTAAAGGATGTTTTTTTCCACCACTGGTCTGGAAATACAGTTAATCTGAGAAGGCAGGTCATCATCTATCCCTTTCCATCTCCAACTCTCATCTTCTTTAAATCAAGCCATGTTTATTATTATTATTTTTACTCCCAGATTGGATATATAACTTCATATTTCTCTCTTCTATTAAAATAAATGGCATTGTATTTGTTGTAATCCGACTCTCTAGTCAAGTCTAAGGAGGTAATACAGTATAAAGATTCTCACCTGTGGGGGTCTTTGGCGCTGATGATGATGTGCACACATTCTCTCTTGCTGAAGGCTCGCTCGATCCACGATTTCTGAGCCTGAGGAGACACAGAAAAGAGTTTGGGCTCCAAGCAAAGAAAGCAAAAGACCTCTGGGTTAATAAAACTCATACTCAGCTTCCTTTCCTACACCAAAAAGTCAATCATTGCAACCTGTAACACTTAAACATTTAACACATTTAAGAGCCCAAAAACTTGCTTTACGTCAAAATCCAAAAAATGGCCCTAGAATTATCACAAAACCAAACACACTCCCAAAGGAACTTGAGTGGTGAACACCAAACAAACCCTAACATCTCAAAAAAAAACAAAAGCACAAAGGATCCAAAGTTGTGAACACTGAAAACCAACAAGACCGGTGTACTTTAAATTAAAAAAAAAAACATGACATAAATATCCACCTTGAAAAACCCAAACTGAGCACAATGTTTGAACAAGTCAGTGCTCAGGTCACTCACCCTGACCCCAACCTTCCCACGGTAAACCCCAGGACTTATAAAAACCTGGCCTCTGGGTTAGCTTGTACAGGGAAACCCTGGTGCGATGAATCAGCAGATCACCGGCGACCCGCATTCACGCCACCGTGAACACACACAAAGTAGGTCCTGAAGTGAACGAGATGGTTTGTGACAGAGTTGGTGGGAGAAGCAGAGGCAGCGTTCATGTGCTCTGACAGGGAGATGTGTTAACACAACAGGAATGCTGGCTTTCGTCTGAGAAGCCCGCTTTAAGATAGATCTAGAGAAAGAGAAGGTTATCGAGCCGTAAATAGAAAGTATAAATTGAAATAGATTTTCCTGTCTCTGGTACTAAGCAGCAACAGAACCTGACCCATGACAGACTGAGTGAGTTACCAAGATAAAACAATAAAGCTGCGCATTTCTTAAAGAAATTATATGGCCAAACACAATTTTCTGCAAAACACAGTCGATAAGCTGCAATATTTGATGCTTGTTCAGTTTTCTATTGAATCTAACAGGATAATTTAGCTAACAAGTAAGGGAAGCCTCGACTTATAGCCTCGACGTTAGCATCATGCAAGCTGCATGTTTAAACCATCAGAGCACTGTTTCTACATAAATTTGCTAAGTTACTCAATCTAAAAATAATACCCAAATAAATTCGCAATTAACCTCCAAATAAACATACATTTCAGCCTTCACATGTTGGGTGTTGATACCAGACTATATTCTGAGGAAGAAAATGATTGGGCTTCAAGACTGATTGAAGATTGAAGCCATTTTTATAGTTAGTAAGGTGTGTGTCAAACTGTTTCAGGAACTGCACAAGAGGTATAAATGTATTACTCAG
>CM040477.1:3098977-3104110 GCA_022758105.1 Pangasianodon gigas
CAATCACATTAATCGATTTATTTTCTCACTCTGCCAGCATTAGCGCAGTTTAGCTGGAGCTGCAAACAGCATGGTGTTATTGCGCTACAGTGATGGACAGCATCCTGTTATCTCCCTCTCTCCATCCGTCTTTCCCTCCATCCCACGCTCTCTCTTTCTCAGATAACGCCACTGTCTCTTTCTCAATTGCTCTGTCTTTCTGGCACATTCTCTCTCTTTCTTAATCATAGTCTTTATAATTTAGTCTTTCTTTCTTACATATTCTCATTTTTACTAAAAGTCTGAAATGATCTTTTGACAATTTTGCTTATTTCAAGCATTTATTATTATTTTTTTTTAAGAAACATAATTATCCGTCAACAGACCAAGACTATTTTTAGCTTCAAACTGGTTTAATAATCATATATTACTCATAACCTCATAATGAGGAATGATAGATAAATTCAGCTATATTTAAGATATTTCCTTGATAGCGTTTCTCTTTCTCTCTCCACGTCTCTCTTTCTTTCAATATCTCTCCTACGCATGAACCCCGCCACCTTCTAGTAGCAGTTCTGAACCATTTTACATGTGGGAGGATGAATACGTCGTACTGGGAGGCCTCTAATATCTCCTTGATGCAAATTAAAAGTCAAAAATAGGTGTAGATTAAACATGAAAATGTTTTTTAAAAATGTTTAAAAAAAAAGACTCATGAAAATATTTAAAAACTGGCAAAACCATGTTTAGGTACCGTCACCAATCAGTGGATCGGAAATCATTAAAAAAAAAATTGAATTTATTATTAAAAAAACAACAAATATAAAAAAACATAAATATATATATCTAAAACAAATATATAACAATAAATTCCTGTAGATTAAACATGAAGATGTTGTTAAAAAAATGTTAAAAAAAAAAAAAAAAGACTCATGAAAATATTTCAAAACTTGCAAAACCATGTTTAGCAAGTCAGTGGATCGGAAAACATTTTTAAAAAATGTTAATTGAATTGTTAATTGAAGTTAAAAAAACAACAATTTTTAAAAAAAAAAGAAAAAAAAAATATATATATATATATATATAAGTAGATCTAAAAAAATTTACACACCCCTGCTACAATTTCAGGTTTTTTAAATGAAAACAAAATTAATAAATCACATCACATCTTTTTCCATCATTAATGTGATAAAGCAACCAACAATATTCAAGTCGATAACAAATATAAACATTTTTCACATTTTTGTCCGTGTGTGTATAAAAATCTCTCTCATTGCTCACACTTTTCCCTCTGACTTTCTCACACGCTGCATCTCTCTACCCAACAATTGGATTCATACTTTCTGACACGATTCTCTCTCTCTCTCTCTCTCTCTCTCTATCTGACACACAGGAACCTTTTTTTCCAAACTGCTGCTCATGCGGCATCACATAACACGCTCGGAATAAAAGCGCTGTCTGCCCTCTTCCGCATACATGAGCTCACAGACGCCCGTGATTGGCTAGTGTCGCTGTGATTGACAGGGTGGAAATAGTATGCCATCTCTCAAACCCAGAGAGAATGGACAAGTTTGCTGTCTTGGCTTGTGGATGACTGCGGCATGGTTGCGATCTTCACACGATAAGGCGTCCAAAAAAATACGTATTTTTGAATAGCATCAAAAATTTGCAGCTTTCAATAGTTATACACTGTATTAAACCTTTAAACTCTCAAGAGCAGGTCCAGATTTACAGTACATTCGTCACTCATGTAACTACTGCACTGACTGAACAATATGATTTAAGATGAACCTTTTCAAGAAGGTCGATTTGTATCTTATAAGAACTGCTGCTGTTATCATAAAGACTATGATAAATCTATATATTGATTTCTGTAAAGCTGCTTTTGTGAAAGTGTCTATTGTTAAAAAAAAAAAGGTGTATAAAAATAAGACTGAAATCAACCAGCTATCACTTCATGCTGAAGTATGTGAGGGTGAGAAAGACATTTACTTTCAGCATTTGGTGCTTTTTCTCGCCCAGGCCAAAATTACCCAGTCCATTTCCACGTCAGCTTGCTCGTTATAAACCTTAAAATGAAGCCTCCACCATCTTCATCACACACACCTGCGCCTGGCTAATGGGCTTCGCTTCAAATGCACATCAGGAAAGCCTTCGGCATGAACGCCTACATTCACCTTAAGGATATTTTATGTCCGGTTTAAAAGACGATTTTCTGTTCCATTTAGTCTCCGGAAAGCTTTCGTTAAACATGGGGGCGAAGCCGTGGTCAAACGCATCATCTCCAAGAAACTCATTTACTGCCATTAGTGTATTTTGCATGCTGGACATGATTCTGAGGATTGTAGTGCACACATTTGCGCAACACACACACACACACACATACACTGCAAACTCATTCACACACCATCTGTCTGCTCGCTATGTGCTGAGTACGATATATAATATTTACATATTAAACTTTATAATTAATGACACATGTAACATGAAATCGAAATACACAAACATGCATGTGCACGTGTGTCTGATTAAACACACACACACACACACACACACTTCTCCTGAATTTCTCCCATTGTGTCTCACTGCAGCTTAACAGATTCATGTGTGTGTGTGTGTGTGTGTGTGTGTGTGTGTGTGTGAATGTGCACGCACCTGTGACCATATACACATTCCGCTGCTCTATAAGAGGTTTTTCCTGTTTGTGAACTGCATCATGGGTGTAAACACAGCCCTCATCCATGTTCCCTGACATGACATGAATATTTATAACCATGAATATTTATAGTGTGTAGCTACAGCAGCGTCGCTATGTGAAATGAAATCAGGAATACATTACAACTTCAGAGATGGGTTTTCTAATATTTTCAACTTTCAATTTCTATTCATGTATGCTCTGTTTTACATTATATGTATTTTGTATGTATATATGTATATGTTACTACCCTGAAGTTTTTATTTTCCAAAATCAGCACATCTTGTTTTACTTCACAGATTTACTTCTGACTGTTACAAAGCGCTGACACTGGAGACTTCTTCCATAAATGCTAAATAAACATCTTTATATCAACTATTACGCTTTTATACATGACTTGTATAGAATATACTGTATATATGATGTCTTATTGCTAGATTCATAATACACCTGAGCATGTAGCTAGTAATGCAGTTGAGCTAGCTATCTTGAATATCTTGCGAACATTAGCTGGCACTTCAACTAAGTGTCTAAATTAGCCAAGTTAGTTTAATTTCATACCCCTAAAAAAACACGTAGAAAATCATGTATTCATAGGACACATGATGATGTAACTGCTAAAGGACTAGCATTAGCCAAAACTGAACTGTAAGTGAATAAACTAGCCTAGCTCACTCACTTGTTTTGAAAAAAATAAAAAATAAGTACATGGCTCAATCCTGTATTTCCAAAAAGCACTATGTCATAAGACATGTAACCATGTAACTGCTAAATAACGACACAAATTAGCTAGCAAAAATTAGTCAAACACATTTCCATGGTGTCTGTGCTCGGCTAAATGCAAATCAACTCATGAAAAGGACACAGTTAGCACATGGGTCAACTCAGTTATGAAAAAATACACACACACACACACACACATATACAAAAAAAAAACAGATTTTCAAAAGTATGAGGAAAGCTGTCATCAACAAAGGTGATAAATATGAGTTTAGAAGAAAAAAATAAAAGCTAATCCAAACCGATTACAGAAAAACAACATAGTTTTATTAATTAATTAATTTAGCCGTCGAAATGGACCATTATTTTGTCTTTCACTTTCTTCAGATATTTTTCTTGTGATCTTGAGATGACAAATGTCATTTTTTAATGAACAAACTGGATGGTTAGTCTTGATGATGCAATTTTGTTAAAAGCAGAAGCAACTCTTCTATTAAAACCCAGTAATAAGGAACGGTAAGATAACAGCTGTTAATGAATCTTTAAGCAAAAGGTTGTTTCTGGAATAAAACAACTACGTGGTGTGGAGTGGAGCTGAGGCTGAGCAGAACGGTCTCACACACTGGCAAATTTGAAAGAATTTGCATGAATCAAGTTGTAGAAAAATACATGAAGGTTAGGGTTAGGGGCAGGGTTAGCGTTTATACCTCTTCTTATGACTTATTCATATGAAATCGAGCAAAATCCACTACATCCTGCTCATTTTCTTCACATTTACACTTGTGAGGTTAGAGTGAGTTGCCTGCATTATCTCAAAATATGTTTCTTAAAAAAAAAAAAAATGGAATGCATAACCTGCCTAAAATATATACAGTATTTATTGGAAAATGTGTTTGTTTGAACTTTGCCAAATTTAAAAGCATTTATAAGGTTTTTTTTTTAAGTTTGGTTAATAAACATATTTCCATAAGGACACATTGTCTGCTATATTTACAATAATGAATATTATGAATATTAGAGCAGTTCCTTAGATACATTCATGGTCATCTTCACACCTACTCCCACGGCAGCAGGATGCTAATTTGGTCGGCATTCGATTTCCCATTCATGACAAATCAGAAAAGAATTACCTGGGAAAATTACCTCTCACGCATGCAAGGATAAACTCAAGCTGATTTGAAATTCTGCCAATTCCCGAGGAAAAAAAAAAAGCAAATCCCCAGAGGCAGAGAAGGATTAGCATGGTATTAAATAATGACCAGAACTTGGCATGGTCTGTACGCAAAATAAGAAATACAACAGAAAAAAAATGAAGAGAGGAGTTAAAGAGGAGATATAGACGAGTTATAGAAGCTGTATGACTGTATTTGTTCAAATGTATTCATAATGTAGCAAGTGATTTAATAATGTTATCTATACGTTCACTGGAACGTATTTTTAATGTTTTATGTTCATGCAATGACCCAATCATCCAATCATGTTGCAGCAGCACAATGCAGAAAAACATACAGAT
This sequence comes from Pangasianodon gigas, assembly GCA_022758105.1. NCBI lineage: Eukaryota > Metazoa > Chordata > Actinopteri > Siluriformes > Pangasiidae > Pangasianodon > Pangasianodon gigas. Next base: position 3,103,885 of record CM040477.1, read on the forward strand.
GCATACAGGTTTATGTTCACATGAAATATCAAAATATCAGGGATAAAAAATGTGATTTCAGTGACTTTGACTGTTGCATGCTGTTGGTGCCAGATGCCTGGTTTCAGAATCTGCTGATCTCCTGGGATTTTCACACACAGCAGTCTCTAGAGTTTACACAGCATGGTGGAAAAACCAAAAAAAAAAAAAAAAAGCATCCAGTGAGTGGCAGTTCTGTGAGCATAAA
>CM040477.1:3105408-3120947 GCA_022758105.1 Pangasianodon gigas
AGAGAGAGAGAGAGAGAGAGAGTGTGTGTGTCATATAAGCTTCTCAGTGTTGTGATTATTGCAGCATTTCTCATAAATGATAAGCATTAAAGAAGATGAAAGCAGTCAGAAACATTCTCAGCCTCCAACTGTGGAGCAAAACCCTAATCTTTCAGCAGAAACAACATTAGTTCAGCGTAGCAATGGCCTGCAGGCGAACCGTAATGTACAACATTATTCATCAGCACTGGAAAGACACGCAAGGTATCGTTCTGATTTGGTTCTGGCTCAAATCTGTTTACCTCCATGTATGAAATCACAGAGGGGCATCAAAATATGGTTTTAAAATCGGAATATCAGCATCATTCATTAAAGCAAGCGTTCAACCAGAAATGAAAAAAATGCACTGTCTGTATTTCTCTGTATCCCAAATTAACAAAGTCTTTTGCTGTCTGTAATTAGCTCTTTTTTTTGTTCATTCATAAATTGGAGCAATTGTAATCCTCAATAGAAAAAAATCAATACTTTGATTGTTTCTTATACTAAATACAGAGCAGGATCAGCATTTTGAGTGATCCTCATCCTCAATTAAGAAAGGAAATATGCACTATTTATAAGTACTGTGCATTGTCTGAGATGTGCACTTTGAGGACGTATTAGAAACCCTCATGATGAATTTAATATATGGCCTCCACTCCTAATTCTAAAGGCATTCTACAATGGAAGGTTAAGTATGTATCTGTGGATATATCTGTGACTACCACCGGGGTCACTTCAGTGGATGAGAATGGCCAGAGGACGTGTGTGAGGTGGCAGGGACTTTTTCTAGGCTACTTACATGGGGTCAGGGTCACAGCTGCAAGATGATAACTTTTGGTACTTGGCAAGGAAGCGAGCACATATGAAGTCTTCACTAGTTCTAAGTGAAACTGCCCTCGCAGTCTTCAACTTAGTCAACTTAGAACCAATGTTACATACAAAGCCTTCTGTTTTAGATGTCCCTATTCTATCCAACAACAAACACATCACTAATCATCACTAGTGGAAGCTAATAAGATACGTGAACCAGCTACTGAAGTCACAACACTGGTCACAGAGCTACAGCAAGTGGCCTTTCTCTGGACCTCAGGTAACATAATGTTGTAACTAAACCACAATGTTCACTATACCAGCATCACCCATAATAACCTGAATTTTATTCCAGCCAGTAAAGAGAAATTCTGCATTAAAACCTTTGATAGCATCTGTACTGTGGATAGAAAAAATATTATTAAAATGATCATATTATATTATTACTATTGTCTAAAGATTCTTCAATCTTTCACTGATACAAGGAATGTTACAAACAAGGCTTATGTCTGAATATCTTCTTTAGTGAAGACACCTCTGGTTGTTCTCTCTCACACATACTTATTTACTTTCTCTCTCTTTCACACAGAACCACACACCTCTCACTCTCCCTCTCTCACTCTCACGTCTCTTTTCTGTGTGATTCAGGAGTTGGTGTGTCAGAAGGCAAAGGCTGTGAAATTGCCTCTCGTCCTGCCAGTGTGACTCTGTTCCCCTGAATAAAACAGATATAATAAAAGGACCAGTGTCACTGACACCCTCTACTCTCTCTTCTCCTCTCTCATCCTTTCATTTTATCATCTTGTCCTCCTCTCATCTGGTTTCCTTGCTTGTCCTTTTTCTCTCACTTATCCAGTCTACCCCTCTTGATTCCCCTACTGAATGTTACACTCCAAGTACCAGAACAAAGGTCCAACATGGCAGGAGAGCGTTACAGCAGCCAGGTCTTTGCCTGATTGTGGCCCAAACGCCACATCAATATTATTAGTCTAAATTAGCAGAAAAAAATTCAACCAAGTAAAAAAGCTCTAGGTCTCTCTCACGGTCTTCCAGCTCCTTATATTGCATGTTTTCTCAAAATCTGGCCTGTCAAAAGTGAATAAATCAATCAAGACCAAAGAGAATATTTATGGCCCAAACTCTTCTAATGTACTTCTCTTCCTTAATGTAGTGTACTCTATTCTCAGTTCCAGTCCTGGAAGTGAATAAATCATTAGCAAAGGAAAAAAAAAATTGATTTCTCAGTTTCAGTCTTGTTGACCCACTGTAGATCAGAAGTGAAAATATTAGCCATGCTAAAAGAAAAAAAAAAATCAGCCCTATCACAATCCCCCTGAAGTCAATTGTTTGGTTTCTTAGCCTTATTACAATTTTGTCCCAAACACTTGGGCCAAATATAATGTCTGTATAATTCCACCTGCTTCACCCTATTATATGGTTTCTCAGCATTATCTTAATTTCAGCACAAACATTTCAAGGTCTTCCTCGTCCTGTATACCATTGTCTGCCCCCTATCCTAGTCTTGGCCCAAACACTTCTAAGGTTTTTCTCATCCTGTTCCCTATTGCATGGTTTCTTAGCCCTATCTCAGGCTTGGCCCAAACACTTCTAATGACTTTCTTATCCTGTACCCTTATTGCCTACCTCCTATCCCAGTCTTGGCCCAAACACTTCTAAGGTTTTTCTCATCCTGTTCCCTACTGCATGGTTTCTCTGCCCTATACCAATCTCAGCTCAAACATTTCTAAAATCTTTCTCCTCCTGTACCCTATTACCTGCCCTCATCCCAATCTTGGCCCAAACACTTCTAAGGTACTTCTCATCCTGTACCCTGTTGCAAGGTTGCTCAGCCCTATTTCAGTCATGGCCCAAACACTTCTAAGGTATTTCTCATCCTGTACACTATTGTATGGTTACACAGCCCTATTTCAATCTTGGCCCAGAAACTTCTAAGGTCTTTCTCATCCTGTATCCTATTGTCTGCCCCCTATCCCAGTCTTGGCCCAAACACTTCTAAGGTCTTTCTCTTCCTTTATCCTATTGTCTGTCCCCTATCCCAGTCTTGGCCCAAACACTTCTAAGGTCTTTCTCATCCTGTTCCCTATTGCATGGTTGCTCAGCTCTATTTCAGTCTCGGCCCAAACACTAACTTCTAAGTTCTTCCTGTACTCTACTGCATGGGTTCTCAGTTCCAGTCCTATCTGCACACTGCAGATTAGAAGTGAAAAATTCAACCATGCTATAAGAAAGCATCCATGGCCCGACTGTGATCACGTCTTTGCCTGTTATATTATGGGTATAATGCAATGACACAATCTATATCTGCATATCTTTAGTGCTTCAAATATCCATATACTATGTATCTGTATTTGGATTTAAACCAGAAGTGGGTGTGGCCTAAACTGGAAGGTTATTTTCATGCACAAATTCTTGGTTGCATTGCACAGGATCCCAGTCCTGCTGCACACCTATAATATCAACCAGATGTCCTGTGTTTCTTTAAAAAAATGAATAGAGCACCTGCTATTCATATATGTATTTGTATCTGTTTAGAACATATTATCTGTCCATTCCAAATAACGTATTCATATTCAATTACATCCCTACTATAAAGTATATGTACTCTACTGCATGGCTTTTTAAGGATTGATGATGAACTCATGTCACCACCAGTTTCCTTGGAGACTGACTTTTTCTCAATGCTTTTCTCAAGTTCAGGCCTTATCCTTCATACCTGTATTAACTAATAACATTTCCAGAAGCACTTGATTAGCTACGTGACATATGATAGATTTTGGAATTAAACCTCCAGTCCAAGAAAGCAGATCTCCAGGGTCCAAGGGTCATAATCATTGAACTCAGTAGTGGCAGAAATCCCATTTCTCTACTTTCTTTTATCTCTTGCTATTCCTTATCCATCAGATCTATAACTGTCCTCTTTGACCCACAGTATCCCTCTGTCCTGAAACTCTAATTGGCTCATTCTTTTAACCTGTCTGATGAGGTACTTAGAGAGGAATCAAGCTTAATGTGCATGGCAGTAGCTGTCATGTTGCCAAGTCTGGTCTGATTCTTGTTCTCCCACATTCTGTCTTTCTCAGTGTTTGTCCTTCCTTTTAGGCATGATGTTGTATTCTGGCCTGATTTGTTGACACTTCTAATGGAGCCACTTTTCTGTCCATCAGTAAGCCTTTAGCACCAAAACCTCTCTGAGAGCAAATATATATTCTCATAAAGATGATTCAAGGGCAATCCATTAATCGTATGATCTCCACAATCTACTCCTGCAAAGTTGTCCTTTGTGACTTTCAGACAATTACGTCTTTAAAGTCTTGGATACTTGGACTGCATTATAAAATGGCAAACTACTATACTATACTGGTATGTGAAATTAGTACACCATCAATGGTTTGTTTATTATTTTCGCATGCTATTTAGTACGTAACATTAACTTATGTAGACCAAGCTTGTATTGCCTTGCCACTTGCAATTATCTGCACAGGAATGTTCAGCAAATCACTTGCAATAATATATATCTCTATTGCTTTAAGCTTAGTTTACAGTCATGAAGGCATACAGCTTTATCTTTGAATGTTACAAAGCACTGACACTGGAGACTCCTTCCACAAATTAAATTAGCATCTCCAAAACTGCTTCAACACTTACATACATTTTTAAATTACTGCAATTTTTCTTTTGGTCCCAAACCTCTCAAGACTGTGACAGATTGAACAGTCTTGATCAGTTGGTGTCCTGATGCAGTAACAACCATTTTAAACACACTGCCCAAAGGACTGTTGAGATGAGTGTGGAAAGTCACAAACCTTATTGGAAACCTTCCAATAACAAATAATCCCAAGACTTTAAATGGTAGTCTGTCACTGACTCAATTGACAAAGAAGGCACAGGAAAAGACCAGACCACTGCTCATTGTCTGATAAGCAGAGATAACAATCAGTCATAACCTACCCACCATCTAGAACCTGTACATCTCCGGGATCAGGAAATACACAAGCAAAACCATCGATGAACCTCTTCACCCATGAAACAACAAGCACTTTCCTCTGGGAAATGATTCAGGGCAATTAGAAGCAAGACCACAAGACACAAGAGACTTCTTACCTCAAGAGACATCTCTGATCAACCAAGCCAAACTGTACAAACGTCAAAAACATTCAGCTATTTGCTCTACATAATTATTGTGTACTGTGCTCAAACACATAACTAATTGCACACATATACTCTATTTTTTTTTATTCTTGGTACAGCTGTTACTTAATTATGCTCTGCCATACGTTTTATCAGAAATGACACAAATTTGCACATTTTTACGATTTTTTAAATCTCTCTATATATTATTAATTTAATTCCTTCTACACTTTGTGTGTTTGTTATCAAAATTAGCCTCATAACTCCAGGAAGCATAAAATGCACTTGGGTAATAAATGATTCTGATTCTGGAGGCTATAAGATTCCCCTAAATGTTAGCAAAGCAGCCTCATAGCTCCAGGGAAAGTAGAAAGAACATACTTGACTAATAAACAATTGCGATCGTGAATGCTATAAGCATCAGTCTATGTGTTAGCAACATAATCCCTGATGCTCCAGTTCAGAAAGCAAGAATGTACTTGGCTAATAAGTAATCCTGATTTTGGAGGCTAAAAGATTCTGCTGTGTTAGCAAATTTAGCGTCATAGCTCCAGCGAAAGAAGCAATAATGTATTTGGGTAATAAGCTGTTAGCAAAACTAGCCAGGTACCTCTAGTGATACATATTTAACAAGCAAGTTTGATTCTAGAAGACAAGACAAGACCGTACTTGGCTAGAAAACATAAAAAGCACTAAAGTAGCAAACCTCAGATAAGAAAACATTGTGGCTAATTTTGCCAGATTTGGGCTAAACAGAAAATTGTGTGCATTTCAGTTTTGTTCAAACTGTTCATTTGAGTAACAAATGATACCGTGAATATAACTGAACAAAGTGTGTTATTCTTCTTAACTGAAAGCAGTTGGGGGTTGACGCAGGCATTTGAACCCTTCTGTATCTCTATTTACAGTATACCAATGCACTGCTGAATTCTTGATTCTGATTGGTCAGAAGGTCCGACAGTAGCTCCGGGCTACAAGACAAATCACAGGTTTATATTAATTTGCTTGTTCTACATTATCATTTCTATAGAAATAACTTTCATGGCAGGTGCTTCATATAAAATGTGTCTAATAATTTCTGATATGGTGACGTTTTCTGAAAACAACGTTTATTTAACATTTGTGTAAGGAGTCTCCAGTGTAAGTACTCTGTTTTGAGGATAGAAGAGATTGTGTTTTGTGGTTTAAGGGTAACATGTAAGTGATGACAGGAACATTTCTCTTTGGAAACAGGGTTTGGGAATACTCGAAGGTGTTGATTGGGATCTCTGCAGGTTGTTGCATGAAATCTGGTGAAGCAGAGGGAAAAAAAAAAACAATCCCAAAATCCAAAAGACTTCCTGTTGCTCACAGAGCCCGCCTCTCTTCATCAGGCCACGTTCGGTCAAGACAGCGAGAACGCGGTTTCAATTTCAGCAGAGAAATAGAATCAGCACGGCCCAGCCACTGCCGAGAACACTTTAATCATTTTCCTCACCACACACACACACACACAAATACAGACACAAATAAGTGCACACGGCCAGGAAACAAGCACGTGCACAGACACCCTCTTTTGGAACAGTATTATTTATTGAAACGTTCTGCATTTGTATCTATTTCCACCTTCATGCCTTTAGCACTTAAAATTCTCATTCTGTGCACAGCATTCAGTGACTCGGAATGACTTCATAGGATAGAAATGACTCAAGAACCTGGCATCTGACAGAGAATTTATGGAGTAATACAAACACGGACTAGAAAATAGGACCCAACAAGGCTCACACACTGTAATATTTCTAATACAAGGTCAGTCCTGATAAAGATCATGCATCATACCTGCTGTGCTCAAACGGTCGAATCTGTTACACCTTCTAATCTCGGATCATCAGCGTAAATACTAGGCTTATCTGACTGGCTGTGATTTATCATTTTCAACCCTAATTAATGCTTTTTGGCAGTGGAAAGCGAGCAAATCAGCAGCGGGAGCACCGTAACGCCTCCCAGCATGCAGGAATTTATTCTGATCAACTCCAATTTTTCCATCTTCATGCTGCAGAATTAGAGAGAATTAGTGTTTGTTTTTTTTAGCATTAGGAAATGCTCAGCTCAGGTAGATGCGAATATCTCAAATATCTCGAATATCGAGAGCTAAGCGTCGAAAATAGATTTATAGAAACATCACAGAGATTTTTTTATTCAGCAGAATGTTCCTGAAGATATTCAGAGATATTCAAGAGCTAAGCATCTGCCTGAGCTTTGCTCTCAAATATCTCTGAATATCTTCAGGAAAAACCTGCTGAATAAAAAAAAATCTCTGTGACATTTCTCAAATTATTATTCAATCATACATTCTCAAATATTATACGTAGCTCATTCTGAATAATTAAACCATTTCCTAATGTAAGCACATAAAAAAAACCTTTGCCATTCAGTAGGAAGCTAAGTGGGTGCAAGTTTAATACAAATATTTTGTCTTTAATCATATATATTTAAATTGAACTAATATAATGCGTTACATTAACGTTCCCTTAAGTGACATTATCTAACAGCTTAGTTAATATGAGCAAATCATGAACTTCATTAACATTAAAAAGTAATGAACACCTATTATTAATTGGTGATTTTGAAATAATAAAATAACTAAGCCACATAAGCAGCACTATTGTTGAGCAAGGTTACAAATGTTCATTTTCAATCAGTCAGCCGGATCTCGTTCACCATATTTATTATGATCAATTCACACAGAACAAGCAATCTCTGTATAAATAACGGAGTTGGGCAAAAATGCAAAAATGCCACGTGTACTTGCACACGCACCCCATTTTTTAATACAAACTGGTAATTTTGAACTTTAGTATAAATGCATGTTGTAGGGTTTATGGTAGCACAGATCATTAGTAGGTCACATGATCATAACATGTATATATTGTAGGTTACAATATACAGTATGCTAGAAATTCAGTAACTTATCAAAACTCCCAGAAGCATCGCTATTCTGATACATCCTTCAAATGCCATCTATATTTTATTAGTGTTTTGGTTTCAGCACAAGAAGATGAGTGAGCAGTTTGTGGAGTTTTGCAATATAAAAAAGTGCAAAAAAAAAACTTTTCCCCAAAGATATAACTGATGCGTGCATGCACAATTTGTAAAAATTACAGACATGACGGATTCAGCCAGGACTGAAATGACCCCATCCCACTACCCCTACATTTCCACGTAAAACCAGTCCAATCCAAATTGGGTTTTAGATTTAACAGAATTGCTAAAAAAACGTGCTTTTGAGTCGAAAATACCTCGAAAAAGACGTCATATCTTAAGGCTGTCACTGCGACATTGAGATTTTCCGAAATGGTTTACGATCCCTTGCTTTTTAGATTCACCATCACCACAAAACCAATTTCCAGGGATATATTTTAGGAAGCACACTACAGATCATTTTCAGAGCAGAAAGGATAACCAGAAGTTTTTTTTTTCCGACATGAGACAGTGCTTAAAGCTGTCCAAAATTGGAGATCGAGAGACAGAGAGAACAAAAGAGAGACATGAGGAGTACTAGAGGATGGATGGTGTTATGCAATCCTCTATCCTCTCTTTGTAATGGTGCCAGGCACCTCGGCTCTCCCGTCTGTTTCTGTTCGACCCAGAAAGTGTCAACAGGCCGCGGAGGGAGAGAAAAGCAGGTGAGAAAAGCCTACAAGGGTGCAAAAAGATCGACTGAGAAAAGAATGAAGATGAGAGCAGGAGTGTGTATAGCGACTGTGTCTCAAAGAATCAGTTAAACATTTGGGTTACATGGATTATTGCATGGGTTAGCATGGATTATTTGCAATTTTTTTAGTAACAACTTACACAGGACTTTGGTGGACACTAATCTATGGATATCTGTTATAATTATTATTTGCTCTTCACATAATGTTGTTTTCAACCAGCAAAAACAGGCATCTGCAAAATTAATACCTGCCAGTCACTAGTACCAATTTGCACATGCAGCCAGTATTTCCAAAGTGACTTTAAGGCTTAGTAAACTGTACTGCTGGTGCAAAATGAATCGATTTTCCTAAACTTCACTCTTTATATTAACTCCTTTTCATAGAAACTGCATATTGATTAAGCCAAATGCGTAACAACGCAGTAAGAGCGAATTCAACTTCAGGGATTTTGCTACACAGATATTCACATTCTAAACATTTGTGCAAACTCCATGAGCACCTCATGCACTAAGTGACATACAGTTGCAAAAAAGCGCTGATTATGCATTTTGTCAACAAATCTTACTCTCATAGGTCTCATTAAAGGCCTCTTCCAAATAATGAGAGAGTTCTTGCTGATGCAGGTTTTTCTCTGAGGAACCTGGCTGCATGGCTGAAGTAAATGAAACTCAGTCTGCAGTCGGTGTGAATTCATTTAACGGCCGAGTAAGCCCTGAATTTCTGAGCTCGCTAATACTTGTAATACTTTTCTAGCATAAAATTCAGAAATTCTTGGAGTGTGATCAACAAAATACATTAGAAGAGCTACGAGTGGCAAAACAATTAGAATATATAGAGACACGGCTATCATGCACAGGTGATTGATTCTGATTGGTTAGTCTGTGTCATGTGACTAGTGGTACAGCACATCACAGTGAGGTGAGTAATGATTTAATGTAACGCTGAAAAATGTGTCTAAAAAAAGACTAGAACAAACGCTCAAGTGTACACACATAAGTGTTTCTCCACTATCTGTTCACACCAATGAACAAATTGGTGTCCATGTGTCTACAGCCATTATTGTCTTCCAAAATGTGCATTTTGTCATTTTTTCTCAATATTTCTGCACCAAAGAGTGCATACACAACTCTCCACACAAACTGCTCAGCCATGCTAGAGTCCACTCGCCTGAAAAGAAACAATCACTCCTCGTTTCTGGTTTCATGAGATAACATTGCACTTTTTTTTTTTTGGAAATCCCTCCAGGTGACAATTTGTGAAGCTTGTCTGTTTTTGATTACATCGAACCAATACACTGACAGGACAACAAATTAAAAGAAGTAATGTTGGGTTTTATGAGCAGAACAGGGATTTGGTTTTTTTAGAAGTGGCTTTATATAATGTGGGTTGAGGCTACATATCCTGTATCGCATCACTCCAGCAAGGTTAAAAGGTGGGACTCAAAACGTGGAAATCACTTCTTTCATTCCTTTTGGATTCCATAACCAGATGGAAAATCAGCTTCCAATCAGACTCTTTAAGACACCAGATTTCAATCATATTCTATAACCACTCAGATTCCAATCAGCTTCTATATCCAATCAAATTTCCTTAACCACTTGGATTCCAGTCAGCTTTAATAGCCAGACAGGATTTTACCTGACTCCAAACCAACCGAATTCCCACTGTGTTGCAAAAACACTCAAGTTCCAATCAAATTTAGTAACCAATCTTTCTAATCAGATTGATTTGGATGTCATAACCAGATGGAATATAGGATTCCAATCAGATGCTTTAACTGAATTACATTCAGTTAAATTTATTTACCAAATTTATTTTAGTAAGATTCCTTAACCAATCACATTATATAACCAATCAAATTCCAGTTATGTTCCTCAACCACTTGGAGTCCAGTCAGATTCTGTAGCCAATCAGAATCCGGATTCCATAACCAACTGAATTCTTGTGGTATTGTAAAACTAATCCAATTCCAATCAAGTTTAATATAGAATACATCAAAACAAATTCAAGAATAGGTCAGATTCCAATCAAATTCCATAATGTCTGAAATTTTAAATCAGATTTTTTTTTTAGTCAGATTATAATTCTATTCTTTAACAAGTATGATTCCAGTGAGATTTCCTTATCAATCAGATTCTATCAATTGGATTTCATCAATCAAGTTCTAATAAGATTTCATAACCATAAGGTGCCAATCACATTCACCAACTTAGCAGATTCCAATTCAATTTTGTAATCACACTGACATTCCAATCTGATTCCAGAATCCATTAGATTCCACTCAGACTCCAATCTGATTCTACAGTAAAAATCCTAAACCAATCAGATTCTATAAGTAACCAAATTCTAATTAGGTTCCATAATCAATCGGATTCCTTTCATTGTAATCAGATGCAATAATAGACTCCAGTAATAAACTCCAATCAGATTCCAATCAAATTCCATAATGATTGAGATTTCAATCTGATTTTATAACTACCCAGATTAAAATTCTATTCTTTACCCAATGTGATTTCAGATAGATTTCTGACCAATAAAATTATTTTTAGATTTCATAATCAATCAAATAATTTCCAATCAGATTTCATAACCACTAAAATTCTAGTCAGATTCAGACAGCAATCATTTTCTCTAACAATCAGATTCTCTAACTAAGCAAATTCTATTCAAATCTCTTCGACATTCCAATCAGACTCCATAATCCATGACTAATCTAGCTGCAGTTGTATTCCATGAATAATCAGATTTTTTTGTAAACAGATTCTGTTACTAGTTTTAAATCAGATTCCATACAAATCTCATAGCCTATAAGATTTCAGACCCGAGTTAAGAGACTTCTCTTTGCCATGCTCTGATTACAGACAGCATTACAGCCCGGAAAAAGTGGTGCACCTTATCATCAAAGGCTAACGAAGTGACATTTAAACATAACTGAATGTATGAAATAGATTTTTTTGAAGTCTTTTTTGAAGGCACTTGTGCTGATGTGCTGATCCCAGAGCAATATCCTGATTTTCTTAATCAGAGAGTCAAATAGATGTTTGATGATGAAACTCTATCTGTGCCATCAGAGCTAATATTAAACGGATACACACTCATGCATACACACTCCGTCTCAAAACCAAGAGGAATAGCAGAAGAATCTGATCTCTGATCAGATTTTTTCTTTTTTGCTTCCAATTTTCATCCTATCCTTGATTCCCAGTAATGTATCCTAAAAGAATCGACAAACGTGGTTGGTGAATCAACCCACAAACTAATGAAGACGCTGTGTGTCTAAACAGATTTCACCCACGGAGACAGTTGTGACAAAAAGCCGTGCCGTCTGAAAGACCGAGAGGCACCTGTCAATCATTTATTCACCATCCTAATGGATATGTCAGTCTTGCCTCTCAAAGGAGGTCTAGCGTCACACTAGCTAGCGACTCGTCAGCTGCAGCGCTAATATGGGCCGCTCTTTGTGAGTCATAAAGCGTGGGAATATTGCACAAGTTATCGTAATGTCATGACCTGTAATGAGCTTTAGGAAGAAAAGACAGTCAGTTTTTAATTGCATCCATCTGGATCTAGCGACTTTCATTAAGAGCTCTCTCATGAACGGATCTGGGAAAGGAGAGCTTAGCAATTTGATGAATTTTGAAGGTCTGTTAAAAGAAACATATAGCAATCAGGACTCAATTATAAATTTTACTACTCTGTTAAAAATATCATTTTAAAAAATGAGACGCCAGTCTATCACTGGACGATACAAGACTTTTGGATCCTACTGTAAGGGTTTATATGTTATTATTGTGTTCAAATGACTCCCTGATAACACACACACACAAACCCTTACATACACCGCTAATGCTAGTGCAGCAAGGGTCTGATAGTTATCATTGTCCTAATTGAGGGCAGAACCCCAACAATCAAAACCTTACTGCTTTAAATGCCTTTAAACATATGGATCAGATGGGATTTAAAAAAAAAAAAAGATAAATGGTTTTCCTAATTAAAAAGCTATTTCAATGAATGCCTAATTGCCTGTAACCGCTAATAACAACAGACATTAGCAATACATTTTGTGGGAAAAAAATGGAAAGGCAAAAAGATGTAGAAAGCCATCGTAAATCAAATGAAATAAAACCCCAAGAGAAAGAATGCTCTGTTCTATTTCCAGACACCCCATTACAGCTTTGTCCAGCTCCACCTGAGCCAGCGAAAGTCCACCAGGCTATTTGTTCCTAGAAAATGGAGCTGATTATTGTCCTTATTTGGCTTGGGACGTAGCAATGCAGCGGCACATGCGCCAGTATATTGTTTATCCACTAGCTCTTAATGAAATGCTAAAAGGATGGGCTTCCATTTGTCTGGTTTTTTTTTTTTAGCCATCAAGCAGGAAGACATTTAGGTTAAAGTGTGTTCAAGGTCGGCCATCTTACTATCTATTATGCTGATCACCCCTTGCTATGATACATATAGTACACAAGTGCTCACATTATATTACCTTTCTTTACTACATCTGATCTAAAACTCATTACATTATATCATTTCTTTCATGTGAATGGAGCCTAACATGGAGAGCAGGTTGGTTGTGCGCTCATTTGTGCTGAAACAGAAGCAGACAATAAAACACAAGTGAACGGTTGAAGAGACAAACAGCGAAAATTAGCCTGCGCATTTTTCACCGCGCACTGTGTTTTATTACAAATATGAACCATTTGGAACCATTTGGAGATGCTCATTTTTGTTCTCGCGGAAACAGTGTTATTATTATAGTTGGGTATACCACCAGGTTTCTTTGACACTCCCACTGGATATTGCTAATCATTAATCTGTGAACATGTGTGAAGTGAAATGGTCCAAGATGGAACATCTTTTTTTTTTTAATGAGCTTCAAACAGTCGTTCCCTCACCAGCCTCTCTCCTTTTTTCTCTCTCAAAGTTAAGAAGAGAAAAAAAAACGCAGCTTGTCATGCTACCAAAAAAACTGGAAGCCCTCTTGTGTCAGAGAACTTAAAGTTACAGCTTTACTGCTGACACTGGAGACTCATTCCATAAAAGGTAAATAAAAATCTCCTTACATAAAACTTCACAGCTCTGATCAATCAGATTCGAGAATCTGTGGTATGATAGAAAAGGTATAATATTTTTCTACATACGTTTTTGCAATTTTACAAAAGGGTTTAGTTAAAAATGAGATTATGTAGTTTAAACATATCATTTGAAGTAAGTATATGATGATATAGTTATGTATTTTATGATAAGATTTTATGATGAGATTGGTCTAACAAACCTAGCTTATGCTTACGCATTTGTTTGTTACTAAATCTGGCCAAGAATCACCTACTTTCACAGAAAGTGGCTATTTGACTGACAATGCAAGCCCATCAGAAAAGCTTGCAAGAATATCTCATTTACATGGCACTAACATCTTCCAGCAAAACTCCTGACTAACTTGCTTTAAGTCTTATTTACCTAGCGGAAGCCATGTGTGAGTACATGGAAGCCCAGATATTCAATAAGATTGCAACCTTCAAGATTCTGAAGCTTGTGGCCAGAAAAGTGTACAATACGTTTCAGATGATCTGTGCTGTGGGTGGAGAGTCTGAGGTTGAGATTAGGGCTAGATAGCCATACTGTAGGCATTGTGATTCCAGTTCAAATACTGGGCATCAACTGGTGTCTCAGTTGGAGTAAATGGAAAAGACGCAAGCAGTATTACTGGGTTCCTTGCACTGGCTCTGATTTGACCCACAGCTGCCATCATTAATCTGTATGTAAATGTCACCAGAAGCCTAGCAGGCTCCCATTAGACATAACTAAACATATGGCCAAGTTTCATCCAGTCTTCTCCTAGTTCCTTCTCTCAACCTCCTGGTCCAAAACAAATGGTCTGTGTTAGTGGTGGTTGAAAGCTTGAAGCAATCTCTTATGGAGTGAGTAGACAGAGCTATTTATGCTAACCGGGGATATTTTATGGTCTCATGAATAGAAACAGGGCTTGTAGTTGTAAAATTGATTCTGAATGGTGGCATTTTATTGCCACCATTGCAATAAAATGCATCGCTAATGCTAGTGTTAGTGTTTGCTTAACATATGGGGAATCGATCCTGCCTTTAATTTACTGCTCACTAACTTGTAAGAAGTTCATTATAATTCATGTAGACAGCAGTGCATTTTGTACTTCTTTCAACTTTTCAGGGGACAGAAGTAAAGCCATCAAACAAGCTCCAAGCGGATGATGCAGTTATTAGCCGATGACAACCCCTCATTTATCAGCACGCAGTCATGTTTTGCGCAGATTATCCATCGCTGGAGCAATTCAGATACGCCTGAATCAGCATGCTGTGGAAGTGACAAGCACTCCTACGCGTTCCGTGTTTCCCGTTGAAAACCATTTACCCCTGTGTAGGAAGAATCTCAACAGGGTTTGTCACATACAGCATCCTCACAATGGGAGCTGCTAACGATGCTAATTAACAAAGCGCTCTGTGAACTAGTGTGATGTACCGCATCGGTGTGTTAGACACCACCTACGTGAAGTTTCAGAAGAGTCATTTTAATTTAATTGTACTTTGAAAAGCCTCGGGGCAGCCCACGTTGAAATTTAGGAGGTCGCAGGTTGGCTCGTGATGCAGCTGCTGGCTGAACACGTGTGATTTTCGCACATTATCTAAATGAGAACAGGGTTTGTGGGAGGACAGAGAGAAACAAAAAAGAGAGGAAGAGAAAGAAACAGGCCTCCCCCGACCTTCCCACACCACAGATATGATCTAATAGCACAAGCTGCCACATAAATATGGCAGACAGAAGCACACTGATCATTACTCAAGTTAAAAAGGGTATCAGAGATAAGTAACCAAAAAGGGATGTAACTGAATATTA